>JAPQRQ010000009.1:14221777-14244962 GCA_037367365.1 Apogon talboti | reverse complement strand
TTAGCATTGGGGTGTGCATACACCCCACGTGACCATTCATGTTTGAATAGGCCACGTGACCAACCAAGGGTTAAAGAAGAGCCAAGTCTTCCCCCATGGACTCATTGAGCCAATCAAAACCTGATTAGAAACCTCTGCTGCCAATCATTAGTTAGTGATTATTGATCTCTTTACTCATAGAATTATTTGAAGCCAGTGGGGAATGAGAATAGATGAATTGATCGGTTCCATGTATTTTGTTTGTATTGACAGCCTTTGGATAACTCATGAGAGAACAGCACTAAGAAGTCAGTGAGTGGGTGTTGCTGTCAGTGTACACAATGTTTAGGTTTGATCCTATAAGAGTCAAACATCATCTTGGAGTGGCTGCCGGTTTCCGTGAAAGGACAAATTTAGGACGATGAAAACACTACAGCAGCAGCAGCAGCTCTACCCAAATTATTAGTCAGTCTAGTTTCCCAGCTTTCTGTTTTTGAGGATTTCCTTCTTTGAGAGTATCCAAATCAGAATAAAAGTGAAAATCCTTCTCAATATAAACAGGCTTTGATAATAAACTGCATATGAAAGCATTAGACATTTTACAAGAGGGACAGACACACTCTTAAAGTAATGTGTGATATGCAAACAGGATTCTGCGAAATGCCAGGGTTTATTAACGGCAGACAACTGGATTTCCTTCAACAAGTCCTTGGATAAAATAAAACAGAGAAAGGAAGACGATAGCCAGGGTAAAGAAAAAATTAAGTGCTATGTTTTAGGAGACACATGACTAAAGATGTGCCCACACAAAATTAAGACAGCAGTGGAATATAAAATAAGGACATGTAGGCATATTCTTCAGTTGTACAGATTCACATTACACTGAGAATTTGTAACAAAAAGAAATTAATTAAGACAATAATGAAACACAAACAACAGAGCGAAACAAACAGACAACTCGACAGAGACATTAAGACATTTTCTCTGCAATCGACAACATGATGCATCTTTAATTACATTAACTTACTGCATCTGCAACCCCATGATAACCTCTGACCTATTGATGAGCACCAATTGGCTGATGGTCATTAATATTAACCAATGGCCTGCAGGCAGAGGAATCCTTGACCTCTGAGATCTGCCTGACAAGTATTCTATACAAAAGTGAAACTAAACATTATGAAAAACCGAAAGTCAGCATGCACCAAGTGGATGAATAAATGTCAGTAATTATTTAATTGTGATTAAAACTACCTAAAGCAGTGCTTCTAAACCCCCCAGAGTATATAAGAAAAATACATGGTTTTAATTCTCTTCTTTGTGGTAAAAGAAAGAAATTTCTTTTACCACATTACCTTGATAATTAATCAAGGTAATGTCTAGAAAATGAGAAAATATACTTCCTACTGTGCCAGAATGAACTCAAATTATGGTCATTTCCACTTTGTCTACCAACACTGCAGGAAATTAATGCTGCTTATTTACATTTAATGTAATCATGTAAAAACACTTCTTCAAGTAGAGAATATTAAGGGTATTTAACACAATTCAACTTTATTCTCAAAGAAATATACTGAATTAAATAAAATTAGCAAGGTGAATAAAGAAACACTTTTTTCTGGCCCTACTGGATATGTTTGTTGTTCCTTTCTTTATTTTTTATTATTTGGTGGTGGAGTTTCGATCTAATTTGCTACTGTACATTGGTGGTGTGGAGTTATACACAGTAGGTGGTCAGTGTCCTTTCCACTTTTACAGCAGTACTGCTAAAATTTGCACAATAACTGCAAAAAAAAATTTACAATTCAGGCCAGGGGAGTAAAGTAACACATAGAGATAGAATATAGAGAGAGAGAGAGCAGGCAGAGAGACTGGTGTGAATTGGCTTTTGTGGATTTTCATAAGGTGGAGGCTGAGAAGGAAGGGGTGGGGGGATAAAAAAAAAATAAAACACACACACATACGCGCACACAGTCATTTTGACACCTCTGTCTCTCCCAGATCTAAGGGTGATGGAAGTGTGATGTGTGATACTAATGAACAAGAACCACACTGATACTCTCCTTGTTAAAATGAGACAGGAGAAATGTATCTTGTTATTGTTCACCTTTCAAAAACAGTGTGAGAGAAACGGGGCGGCGAAGATGCAGGCACAGAAAAGGAGGAAATCAAGATCGACAGCAGATTAGGTTTCAGCTCAACCTGCTTTCAATTAAGCTTTTGTAGGCGGAGGGATATTTTAAAAACTCTGAAACAGAAAAAAATAATAATAAAAAACACGCTTTCATTTCATGTCTGTGCTGGAATCAACTTCTGTCATGATCCACAGCACATAAATTTACCGTTAATTATATAATTTATATACCCGATAAGCTTTGTCACAAAAGAAGCATTGTTTAAAACTGAAAAGCTCAAGTTTTGACAGCAATTGTATAAAAAAGGGGTAAAAGCGCACATATTTTTAGTTGCACAGAACAACTACATGTGATTAACAGATCAAATCGGGGCATATCGTGTATATATACAATACATGTATATTTTAGCTCAAAAACACTGACAGAGCAAGATGAGCCTGTTAGGCCTGAGAAAGGGAGATAAAGCAACGGAGCAGGACAGGATTTATCACCTGAGACATTATCTGGCACGTCAGGCCACTGAAGGCGTTAACAACGATTAGTATTGACTACAGAATGATATCAGTGGGGCTAAATTTGAACACTGCAGCAAGAGAATACAAAAGTGTACATTCTGCAAAGACTTCAAGATGAGGAAAAAATAATGCCCATTAAGGGCGGGAAGCAGAAAGAACAGAGATGTTAGACGTTATCAAAGGTAATCGAAGTTGGACAAGATTATAAAAGCTCCAAAATCACATGTAATGTACAGAGTTTGCATTTGTAGGACTACTGTAGATGACAAAATAAAGTAAAAATGAAAAAAATTATATACCATAGGGCTGGGAGATATGGCAAGAAATGTGATCAGGATTTTTTTCAATAATCATAGCTATTGTAACATATAGTTAGATAATTCTGCCAGTTAGAACTGCATCCAACTAATGCGAAAAGTACAAACTTCTGAATTTATAAGTTCTACTTGATTCGTGAAATGTGTCTGTATTCAATACATTTTTTTAAAGATATCAGAGTGTGAATGCACCTGTTTCAGTCAGTAAAGAAACAACACACCTGTAAATAGAACCAAAATTCAGTAGTCATTTCAGAATGTTGTACTACATGACAACAACATACAAACATTTATCTGCCAGTGTGTCTGAGAGCCTTGTAATATTTACTCACCAAAAGAGGAAATCTACGCCATGTGGTGCTTTGTGGAGGTCACATTCATTTTTGTCCGTCAGATCTATCCATTTAGTGTAAAAATGTCCAAAGCTTGTGATTGTAGTCAATTTTTTATGAACATTAACCTATATGAGATTGTTACCACCTAGTCCTAAAAGGTGTACAAACATGTATTATAAACAAGAAACTTGATATAATAAACATACAGTACATTTTCAGTCCTAATTCTATGTAATGATTTGTCTGAAAGCATATCTCTACAGTCTATATATAACATCTTATAAACAGGTTAAGATTATAACCCCTTTACAGTAAGTTATTTCTAGAATTATTCATAACAGATTGACATCCACTTGTTTGAACCGTCTTCAGACATGTTTTGATACACATTCCAGATGAAGAGGTGTGAATAAATTCAACTGTTCAAGCCACATATACATAATGTACAGTCCTCTCAACCATGTCTGCGTCTCTGTGGAAAAGGCCACTAACGGGGTCTGTTCCCTGTGATAATGGCAGGCGATGTTACATGGAAATGACTAAATTAAGTGCCGTTTCCCTGTTTGTATCTCCAGCAGCTACAACACATACAGTCATACTAAAGGCACACTAAACTGCTGTACTGTGTCTATGTAGATATACGAGATGGCTTGTTGCACTTCCAGGCCTCCAACACTTGAAAATTAAAGGTACTACAGAGGCTTGAGTCACTGAATGAGATGATGATACCAATATTACCATTATTATCAAGCAGGACAATAGGTGTGTGCTCTGTTCCTGTCATTTCCCTCCTGCTCAATGGAGGAAGAGAGACCTCGTCCCATAAGACGGTGGCCTCTATTAGCCATAATATGCCAATCTGAGTTAGCATTTACACAGGACCAATCTGTTCATAGGAGACCAAAGTCTTTTAATTAAAACTCATGATAAGCACACAGAGAGTCCCCTGTCTGCCTCAGAAGACTGAATTAAGCTTCATGAAACAAGCCATTGTCTTGTGGACAATTCATATCAACTCTGTTTGTTGAGGCCTTCACTCACTCACACAAATGCTTGTGTGAATGAGTTTCCATATACACAAAACTACCCTCTTAATCATATATTCAAAATATATGCATGTGTATGCAAGCATGTTTGCACAACAGATGCCTGTGAGCGGCACCGGCGATAAGATGAAGGCAAGACTACTGGGACAGAAGAACCCTGAAAAACGACAGCAATAAAAAAAAAAAGAGAGAGAGAGAGAGAGAGAGAGAGAGAGAGATGTGCATGGCATCGAGGTGTAAAGAGGTAGGCGATGGGTGGAGGAATGGAAGGATGAGGGTAGAAGAAAGACAATCTGGGAAGGTAAATATTTACCTATTCATCTGTCAGAAAGAGACCATGCCGCCCATCTGTGCTGCAGTGTGTGTGCTGTATGTGTGTTCTCTGAAATGATAATGTGTGCCACGCTGGGGAGGCTTCAGCGTAGGAGTCAGTGGAGACAGTGGAGGGAGAGACATTGCAATGAGAAGATCGAGAAAGATGGAAGGGTTTGTTTTAGGGAGATTTGTTGTCAAATTTAAAGTTACTCACTTATAAAAACCAAAATACATGAAATATCAAGATGGACCATGGCAGTTCTACTGTGTGTGTGTGTGTGTGTGTGTGTGAGGGGACTAAAGAACAACTGGGAGGACTCTGAAGATTAGTAACTCATAATAAACTGCGTAAAAATAATTTTCCATTCAGACATAATCATTGCTTATGAGAGCAAGGTGTTTACTCTGGTTCATCAGCAAATGAAAGTAATTCAGGGTCATTTCCTGTTTTGTGACAAGTAGAAAAACCTCACTGAATTAAGTCAATACATTATTTTCTAAACATTGAATTGATTAATTGAAATAAACTAAGTGGAAACGCAATTTCGGTTTTGTTAATGCAAATAGTTGCATGTGTGAACCAATAAGAAGACTGTTGTGTTTACTTGATGTAATACAAGAAACAGAAATGCCATCAGTTGTGCACTTCTGTTCATGTGCAAAAGTTGGCAGCCTTGTTCAGGTTTTTGTCAAAATACATATAACTCTCTTGTCCTTAATCAACAACTCAGTTATTGGATTACGCCCTACATATAACAGGCTTTTATACCATGAAAATGATGATGGTGAGGAATTACTCCATTATATTCACAAGAGGAGTGGTAAGAAACACACAAAATGTACATTTTAGTTACCAGTTGCAATGTATATACTCTAATTACAGTTTCCCGCCCAAAAAAACCCTCCTAAAATGGTTTGTGCTGTCAACATTTAACTTCTAAAGCTCAAAACCAAAATGAAAATTGGTTTTAAGACCATTGACTGCTGATCTAACTTTACACCTTGTAACATACAAACTGTCTTCAAATGAAAAATATGTGCTATCAGGCGCACTCACTTCAATTCCCTTCAACATACAATATAAACAGGGCAGTTTTAAAGTCCATCTGCATCTTTATTTGCAGTGATTTACAAAGACTGAGCCTCTTTTGAAGATGTGATCAAAACTAATCAAAACACCTCCACGCCTACACAGAGACATCACATGTCAGAAGTCTAACACATATCATTACTGGTGCCTGAAATACATTTAATGGAAAATTGTCAGTGAAGTTGACATTTGTCGTGTCTTATCCGGGGTCACTTCTTTGCCGTTTGACGTCCTCCTTTATCTTGATCATTTTCTTCACTTCCATCATTTTGAGGTTCTTCTTTTTTTTTTTTTACCTCATTTCATCTTCATTGCTGTAAAACTATGGTACTTTCATGTATGCATTTCATGTACTTCATGTACAACGGTGGACTCAAGAAAAATCGTTTCTCACTAAAAGGAGACAGAGGGAATAGAAGAAAAAGGCAAAAAAATAAAATAAAGTAAGAAATCTTGTAAGGAGTGCGAGTAATCATTCAGACCCTTAAGTGTTTGATTTAGCAGTGACAGCTGGAGGTAATGGCAGTGTCACGAAGCAGCTCAATTTACAGGGGCACAGCGAGAGAAAGGAGTTATTGCTCACTTTTTTTCACACGCTCTGCCGTCACCGATGAAGGACGGGCCTGTCAGAAGTAAGTGAAGTGGTGCCAGGTGACTACTCAGGTAGCAGGAGGATTTCAAACTGCATTACAGATTTAACAGGTCGCAATCTGGCATTAACGGAAAATTATAATGACATTTGACACTACGGCAGAAGAGGGCGATTCTGATAGCTCACTTCTTTTGGTATATGAGCGTGTATGTTCCTTTGTTCTTCAAAACTACCTGTGAACCTCTGGTAATATGTAATAATTGCAGAGGAAGTATGTGATCTTAATCCTGTGTGAATCTGCCATGTCTGGAATTTGTAAAGTATGAATTCCATTGCAGATGAACCTCTCTATGTGAGCAAACACAGAGTTGAGAATGCTAATCGACATCTACAATTTGGTGGGATATGCAGCATGTTTTGTTTCCTCTGCACATTTATTCAGCCTACTTCCTGGTCAAAGACGATGGAGGCTGCGTTGGTGAAGATAAATCAAAGTTTTATAAGTGTTTTAGGTGGAACTCCAGGAGCTCATGTTGCAGTATCGCAAGGATGTTCACTAAAAGAGCAAACTTAGGTCTAGGGTTGATTTCCAAATCACCAAAGGGCCACAGGTTATACTAGTCCCACGCAAATAGAGGTGAAGTGTGGTGTTGGTCCCCCAAAGAAGTGATTCTATTTTAGCCACTAAAACACATGGAATATTCATTATTCATATAGAGCAGGGGTGTCAAACTCATTTTAGCTCAAGGCCCAATATGATCTCAAGTGGGCCTGACCAGTCAAATAATAATAATAACAATAATAACAATAATAACAATAATAATAATAATAATAACCTACAAATAATGACAACTCCATACTTTTCTGTTTTATAGTGAAAAAAGTAAAATTACATCATGAAAATGTTGTGTTTCATAAATTCATCTCCCAGGCTGAATTGGACCTTTCAGCGGGCTGGTTTTGGCCCATGGACTGTATGTTTGACACCCCTGATATACAGTGGAGCATCAATCACAAAATCAACCTCTCCATTACAGACTGATTACTCCAGTCTTAAGTCATGGTGCCGTAAAACTCAATTCTGGGTCAAAAAGAATCAGCAACAGCAAAACCTGTATGTTTTGTACTATAAGTTTTTTCTTTTCTTGCAGACTCATATTGTCTGATTACCTGGGCTGTGATGGACTGGTCAATGACCCCGTGCACCACCAGACTAAGATGACACATTATCAGCCAGTGTTGGGTGGCGTCCCTAGGACAATGGCGGAGTGTAAAGCTTATGACTGCACAAATAAAAAGCGCAAACTCGTGCTTTCCACTCAATTTCGCTCACTGACTGCTGCTTGTTTACTTGCACTGATCACCTGGAATCAACATGGGTACGTTACTCTCACTTGGCGGTGGCTGCTCCCTATAGGTTCTGCCCCCACGCGTAATTCAAGTAATAAAAACGTCCAGTGTGGTGCATTTATGTAGATTTTTTTACTGAATTTGCGGCTGTCTTATAAGTAATACACAATGCACAATTAAGGTCTTAAGCATGACCAGTACAGGTACGCTTTAAGGTCCTGGTCCATTTACAGCAGTGCATCACTTCACTTCACCTTGTGCTTACTTTATTTTCTTTTCCTTGAACTGCAAAGCCCAGATAAAATGCTGACAGACGAAACATGAAGTGTGAAAATGTGAAACACTTCATAAACACCTTATTCTATATAATGGGGTTCATAAAGACCCGGATTGGCGGGATATTAGTTAGCTAAACTAGCTCCAATCTAAAAATCGTAACGTCACTTGTCAGCTTCATCCACTTCCTCCGCCCTTCATCATTACATGTGAAGTGGCACAATGACAACTGGCTGTGTTTTATGGACTCGGGGACACTGTGTCGCAGCAGATTGAATTGGGAGTAATAAGCATCAGTGGACCCAGAAACAGGAAATGACGTTACGGCTTAACAAGCAGACCGGCCATGGTGGGAAACCTATGGCTGAAAATGTAATTACTGTGCAAAAACCATAACACAATTTGCCACTAAGGAAATACTGTATAGAGCAGAGCTGGGTCAGATTGTGCAGCTACTGTGCTTAAACGTGATCAGAAACACAAGTCTGGTTTTCAGATGCAGAAAACTGGGGATGTAAAGGGGGGGAAAAAGGTACTGCAAACTATTAGAGGAAGTGTACATGCTCATATCTAGCTAATTACAGCAGTGTTAGATGAAAATGCTATTTCTACCTGTTTAAAATGAGTTTGTAGTGCAGTTGTGAAAGTGTTGAAAATACAGCTGCAGGAGAAGTAAGCAGCTGTATTCTGAAGCTAAATAAATAGTGTTTTAACAAATGCGCTATGCTAATGAGGTTAACACTAATTGAAAAATGTTTGACAGCAGAGAGGTGACAGACGAGCTAGTGGTTAAGAGACAGAATGAGACAGGTGACGGCTTCAGCTGCCATGAGAGGAGCTGTCAAACTGTCACAAAGACCTCTCGACCTGTCTCTCTCGTGCTCATTCTCTCCTCGGAGTCATGCTCTCTCCTACTCGATCTTGTGGGTTAGCAAGCCGAGTGTGGAGTGATTATATTACACTTACACTCTTATGCCTGCACTCAGGTGAAAACCCTGCATAAGCGCAGATACACACAATCAGGCCGTGCTATAAAATATGCGATGTTGTCCTTGAAGCGCTCTCAGATTTACATTTTGCTCCTTGAATTATTCCATCTCATTTGCCATTGTTTGTCTTAAAAAGGGATAGCAAGAATTCAGTTTTATTTGATTTTTACCCCCCCCCCAACAACTAATATTAGACATAACTCTGAATGTGGTGTGTAAACATGTTGGCTGTGCTGTTGGTCGACTAAGTGAATACCGAGCCATTCGTCTTTTAACCTGCAGTGCAAAATAACCTCTGTCTTTTTATGTAGCAGGTCATTTGTAAAGATCGCGCCGGCTGTGGTGCAATGAATGGAGAGCCGAGTAAATAATGATCCCACTGGAGTCATCAGTAAACTTTATCATTTAATGAAACAGCCTGAACACAGCAGAGCAGAACTGCAGTTCAATTTAACACACACGCTTACACATGCAGACACACACATACTTCATTAGGCTTCGAGAAGGGTAATGAGAACACAGACGCCACAAATCCATCCGCTTACTTGCACAAGCACACGCATATATGCATACATACAGTGTATCTGTACATGAGAGGGGAATATTTTGAAAACTGACGTTTATTTATCACTATGTGAACTGTACAAACACATAATATTTCTATTTATGTAGCTACCAAAATTACATCACCACATGTTCAGAAATTAATTGCCCGTCTTGTTACAGGGTAGACCTCCTTCCAATCCCAAATCAAGTGGAAAAGATCCAAGTTGTGAGTAGCTCTTAAGATACTGAATTCGAGCGGCATCAACATTCGGCATCTTCTCCACCTTCTTCCTCCTGCTCATTTGCTATCTTTGCCTGAAACAAAGTTCAGTAGCTGACATTTGTTCTTCTGCTGGCAAGTGTATTCAAAACCTCCCTAAAAAAGCCTGTTTAATAAAAAACCTCTCCACATCTGCTAAAATTGATTTCCAACAAAACAAACAGAGCAGTCACTTGAGTGTACTCCAGGAAATAGTGAAGCGCTGTCTCTCTCTGGTTGTATGAGGCTCATTCTTCTTCTACAGCCACATTAATAAAACATATAAAAGAGTTTGCAGTGACAGTGCCATGCAGAATTATTCACTGGTTGGCCCTGGATTTCTTTTTTAGGTGAGGTTTATGCAAAGACCTGCCCGATGGGTTGAAATCAGGACGTGTAAGCTGGAGCTGTTGAACCTACTCTGACTGTACACCGTCAGTTTTGGACATTCTAATAGTCAGACAGCAGCAGTAGACTGTCACCACTAGTGACGTCCCGATCTGGGTGTTTTTGCTTCCAATCCGATTTCTTTTATGATTAGTTGGACCGATACCGATCTGATGCCGATACTTTTTACTATTAAATTTTGATTTTATAACAAACATGAATTTCTGTTTAACATCAAAATAGCTCTTCCCAGCGTTAAAAATAAATGCAACCAAAGTATTACCCAAAGGTTTTTATTATGTTTCATAACATAACCAACAACCTTTTTTTTTGTTTAGTTTTTTTTTTTTTTTATTTTAAACAAACCTACATTAAGTCAGGTCATATAAAGAACCAAGTCCAATCCAATCCAGTATTTGTGGTATTTTATAAAAAATTATTTAAAAATTACAATAAAATTTTAAATATAATAAAATAAATAATCAAGCAATTAGGTAACTTAGATTTTACATATAAAACAATCAAGTAAGAACTAAAACTTTTATTCCATGGGCTCTACAATCAGCTTTCATTGAGCTTCACTGCAGCCTTGTAGTTCTCATACTTGGCCGTGTGATACTGTTGAAAGTGATGAGTCAAATTTGTTGTATTAAAGTGAGCCCTGATGCTCCCTCCTCACACAACTGCCAGTTTACACATCTTGCAAGTTGCTGCTTGATTTTCGTTGCTTTCCAGATAAAAGTATTCCCAAACAGCAGACATGTTGTGTTTTTATTTACGGAAGCGGTTAAGCGGAACCACACTGAAAACTCATGTGAAAGCTGGATCAGTTTTCTGATCTTCTAAAAAAATAGCCAGATCGGCAGCCGATACCAATCTTTAGATCAGATTGTGACATCCCTAGTCACAACGTCCTGTCGGCTTATGCTTCCAGTGATTTATGACCTGTGTAGATCTTATCCCAGTTCAACAGAACTGTCCAGTCGAGGTCCAGCCGGCGCTGCCACCTAACTGCAGCTGGGCACAGTGGGTCAACCCCAACTGGGACAGTACAAATGTCCTCTGAACCAGTGCCTCCCCGACAATGGGGACACATCTTTTAACCCTTTTAAGACTGTCTTTATAAGAGGCCGCCTAGGTGTCTCCGTATTTTCTTTGCAATAAGAGTGTCAGAAAATGTCTTTTTTGTAAATTTTTTTGCACCTTTGTTTTCAGGAAGAACGTAACTTTCAATATCTGGCCATTAATTATCATTACTATAAATAATAAAGGCTTGAAACTGTGCGTTTTAGTGAAAAAAAAAAACAGAGTTGAAGTTTTTAGCATAATTATTATCAGAAATATCTGTAAATGTCCATAACAAAACTTTTTGAATTTGCAGAAATAAACTTTCAATTGTTTTACATCTGCTCAAACATGTTTTTTTTGGTTTTGAATATTCAATATCCATATTATGGCTTCATATTTTTTGTTGCTTCCTGGCGTTTTTTTAGCCTGTGTGGAAGTCTCTGAAACAGTTCCTTTCTACTTGTAATAGCTTCCCACGTTGCTGTTGTAAAGTGTTATATAGTGTCAGAAAGCTCAGGATCTCAGCTTTCCAATGCCATTTGAATTTTGTGGATAGCGCAAATGGTTCACGAGCTACAGTAATTTGAATGCTGTAAAGTGCAAAATGCAGCGCCGGAGAGATTGTCGTTGTTAAAGGGTTAAAGAATGATGAACCATTCCAACCCAATTCACAATACACCTTATCTATAAATCATGGGAGCAGTGAATTTAAAAGATAAGAGAAAATTCTTGTGCCATAACACACACCGTGGCCAAAGTATATAACTATAAATACCACATAGACGACACATGATAAACAGCTACCATTACAAACTGAAACAAAATAAAATACTACACACTAAAAAAAAACTACACACTATATTTGTTGTCACTTGCTTATAAAGTATTGCAAATAAAAGGATGTATATTTAAGTACCTCCCTTGAAAATTCAGACATAGAGTTCAGTAGCAACAGGTAGAGATGAGTTTGGTGCTATGTGAGTCCTAGTGAGGAGTCATGCAGAGGGTGTGAGGAATTTTTCAAGATGCTGAAACACTTCCTGAGCATCCTCCTCC
The DNA here is from genome assembly GCA_037367365.1 of Apogon talboti. NCBI lineage: Eukaryota > Metazoa > Chordata > Actinopteri > Kurtiformes > Apogonidae > Apogon > Apogon talboti. The sequence goes on along the minus strand of JAPQRQ010000009.1, from coordinate 14,232,707 downwards.
GGAGTCTGTGCTTCAGTTCCCAACACTGAACCAGCTCTAGTTTGTTGAGTGTATTGGCATCAGTCCATTTCATCCCAGTGGCTCAACACACAGCAGCAGAGACCCATTCACTATCTAGTACTGAAGGGAACTGACCAGTGACCATTGTTGCTGCCATTTCTGCACTACCTCAAATGTAACAGTGTTTCCCACAGAGTCATACTTTATCTGTGATGCTGGGTTTTTCTACCAGCTGTTGAGGAGACTCTTAGTTCACTATAAAACTAAACGTTGGATTCTGCCGAGTTATTACTTAACAAATAAACAGCAGACTTCAGTAAAATTTATACTCGGTTTATTCCATTGGGTTGGATTAATTTCTATCTAGGGGTTTCAGAAGCTGCTGATTCAGGGTCTGGTTTGGTTCTGGATTTTCTACACGTGTCTATATTGTAAAATGTAATTTGCGTGATTAGTTTAATTTTCATCAACATTCACTGCAACATTAAAAGCATGCTCCATATCCGTCCAAATTGACAGTACCTAGGTCACAGTATGGCAAGACACTTATCTACAATATTTTTGGTTCATTTTAAAATCGTGGCAGGGCAAAATAAAATATGGTGGTGCTCCATAGTCTATATACTAGGAAACACTGCAATATTATAAAATATTTTAAATAAATAAACTGATGGATAAAGCTCAGTTTCATTCTATATATGTGATGCTTTTTTGCTTTTTTCTCTCTCATCAGTAAAATATCAGTGACAAAAACTAGCCTTTCATACTAGGTTTAGTGTTAAAGTACAGTGGTGGGAAAAAAAATGCAATATATTGCATTAAGAATCACTCTCAAGCCAGTGAACTCTGCAAACTATTGTTCCATTCTCAAAACCCACATTCTCCCTTCTACACATGCACTGTTCCATCGAGGTCAAAACTGGATGTTGTGGCAAGATAATGAAACACATCCAAGGTTGATGTTGAGATATATATATATATATATATATATATATATTACTGTTTGGGGTTCTTTTTGCATTTGTTTGTGTCTGATGCAACTACACCTTTTGAAACACAAAAAAGATTTTTCCGCAATTAGGGGTTCCTGTTTCTGCACAAGGCTATCAAAAGCAGAAAGAAAACAAGTGCTAAACTTCTTTGAGTCCATCCGAAACAGAGATAAATCCAGTCCATCCAATCCTTTATACACGTTATGCAGCATGACAAGTCTCTCCACACTCAGTATGCAGCACCAGGTCTGTGGATAAATGGAAGGTGGAACACTGTGCATTAGAGACGGTTTAATATCTTTTTAGCATGGTTAACCCATGGGCAAGTGGACGTCAAAGTGTTTTTAGTGACTACACTAGTTTCACTGACTTTGGCCATGCTATCCAGGATAATAACAACAACCACCATTCATGCAGGAGGCTGACCTCGTGCTGCCAGAACCCTCCACATCTAAGCTGACGTCCTCCACTGGACAGTTCACTGCCGACACAGGCTTGACAGTAAGACAGTTAGCTTCTCAAAGTGTGCACCAACCTGCACAATAGGCACAGTGCCCAGCTGACAACTCTGGATAAACTGCCAAAAACTGTACTGAAGAAGGAAATATAAAACACGCAGACACATATACTCCATCTTCACACACTCTGTGAGAGTGATGCAAACTCTACTGCACAGGGATGAAAGCGCTCACGGATTTGTGACTGTCTCATCAATAGCGTTAAATGGACTGTCCCTTTGCACTCTATTTCAATTTATTTCAACCTTCATTGGTATACTCTCAGAATGTGATTCATCATTTCATCCTGCTGAGCTGACCTGACCCTGGCAGATATGGATAACATCAATGCAACCAGATAAATGCTGAACATAAAAGACGTACCCATATCAAATGAATGGTGGGCTTAAGAGCAGGCTTTTTTTTTTTGCAGCTTCCATCAACCCTCTCATACACCGACCTAAAAGTATTGTTAATGACGGATGTTTGAAAGGTGTAACTATATGTGAGTGCCCATTGGGAGCTGAAACTAATAATTTTTTTCATTATCAGAACACTAAACTTTCATTAACATAGTATTAATTCTCCTTTCATGCCTGACATGTACAAAACAATCTATTTTACTCACCGTAGCCAGCTTATATGGTGATATTTGGATGCTGGAATGCTTCTTACAGGTTCAGTGATGAGAAAATCAAATACAACAATTACAGAGACATTTGACAGTAGAAGTGTCAGTCAGGCATAAATATAGTACATTACATACAAGTCATAAAACCTGATAGAAGCAGCAGACATCAAGGGTGAATATTGGTGATACTCCGAAGACTTTTAATTGATGTTCAAGTTGACTGTTTTCTGTTAGATGGGTAATTAACTGATTAATTATTTTTAACTAACTTATCATTTTCTGAATCATTAAGCTGACAGCAAATAGCGCTTGCTGGGTTGAAGCTACAGTGTCACATGGGCTGTTTGTAAGAGAGAGAAAGAGCCTGTCAGAGAAAATCAATCAGTGTCACTTTAATGTGGGATTTATCCAACAGAAAAACACATACAATTATGAAAAAAAGGGGGAAAAAAGCCTCTGATTTAATCAGATTAAACTGGTAACATACTATAATGTGACATAAAAGCATACTCGCAATAAAGGATCTTTGTTTTTTTCCATTCACATTGTATTATGAATGTTATATTTATGTTAATGTAAAGCAGTCTACCAAGAAACGTAGACATAAAAAATGCTAAATGTTTAATTTTATTCGCACAGGCATAAAAGCAGACCATATTTTTCCCCATTAACCACAACATACAATGTCTCACAAATATAGCCTTTTCTGTTGTAAGTGCACACTTCCATTTCCTGTATGAACACGCAGATGCTTCAAAGCTCAAGGGGAACCAAATACAACAGTATAAAGTCACAGCAAGGCCAAACCTTAGCCTTGGTGGTATTGTGTGCTCTCTGAATAGTTACTATTTTCCTATAGACCTGTGTGTAGAAATCACATATATTATTTCCTTGACTTCATGGTCCAGGCAGAAATTAGGTAAGGTAAAAGGACTATAAGACAAATGACGGAGGGAAGATAAAAACCCAGTTAAGCAAAGAGAGACATGCTTTATTCTGTTTAGGACCTCTAATATTTGTTCTGGTTCATTTTACAACTTTGCCTGTATTTACCGCCTTAAAAATAATGCAATGTCAAATTAAAGTATTTTACGTGTCATTGCTACATGATCAAATAAACAGATGAAGAAGCTCCAGACAATCAATGACAGTTATACCTGTAACTAAATTACAGTATTGAATACTTAGCAATAGTAGATAAAACTATTAAGCAATAATGAATAAATAACCCTAACTGAATAGCCACTCTACCAATAAAAAATTAATTGAATTTCCCATTATGAATAATAGAGTTTATCTTAACTGTAAAACTCTAAGTGTTGCATATTGCAGTGGATAGTAAATGTGTGTAGAACAGTGTAAGGAGACAACAAATTAACTGTAAGGAGACAACAAATTAACTGTATGACTTTCTAACTGTCACCAGTTAGAGTTGTCACAACTTCACTTCAAAACTTCACCTGAAAAACACATTTTGTTTTGCGTCAGAGTGCATTCCAAAGGGTTTAATGGATTAACAAGGCTAAACATTAGAGAAAGTAACCAGATCTTACAGTTTTGGTGGCAAACTTCTCTCATTATAGAAAACAGTGAAGAGGAATGCAGAAATACACTTAGTAGAGTTTCCCGCCAGTAAAAATCTCACTGTGAAGTCAAAAGTCAAAAACACAGCATCCCTCAACACATGAGTACGAACTGTGAATGAAACCGTCTAGTTTCAAAGGTACTGTGACTCACATGCTAAACAAGAGAAATATGATAGGAGGCACCGAGAGCGAGAGAGAAACAGAGGTGACTCAGCCAGTGAAACAACTGTGTTGTCAGATGTACCCAGGTATCAGCTGACGGTGTGTGTTGTACATGTGTGTGCACTGGGAGGATGGAAGCACATGGACAGATAACACTGCACTGCTTGTTTATCGACTTTCCATTACGTTTAAGACGAGCTGTTTACATGTTAACACTGCACCACCATGCTACCTTATTCCAGGTCATGCATCTATGTGAAGATGTGGGTGTTAGCAATTTAAGCTTAATCTGTGCTTTTGTGTGTGACCTGTGTGTTATTGCCTGGCCGTCTCTGTGAGAAACAGTGAAGACTACCTAGAAAGGTTTGTGCAATCCATACCTCCAGCTGGTTCTTCGAAGGGCGCTTTGAGGGTTATTAACCGTTTCTTACCAATGGAATGTGAAAAAGCAGAGTGGGAATATATGGAAAATCTACATGTTAATGTCTCTGCATAACAACTATACACATCAGGTTTTGTGAGAATGATCTGCACTGCTGGATTATATTTTCATCAAAATCGTACATAGCTTCAGGCAATATTTTCAGATGACCAGAGAACAGTCTGAAGCCAAGTTGGGGATCCACGCCCCGAACATCAAGAAGAAATACATGAGCTACCGAGAACCAATCAACCCTGAGCAACAGCTGACAATGTTTGTGTGAGTTTTGAGAGAAAATCGATCTCTTAAGATAATAAATTTTATTTGTAAGCGCCTTTCAAGTCACCCAAGGACACTGTACAACAATAGTTAAAAACGTAATACATAGAATACAAAAGAAATAAATAATAAAAAGGTAATTACAAGGTAAAAAAGTGCTGTACATGGCAAATGAGGTGCAACAATTACTGTGAGAATGCCATCATGAAAAGGTGAGTCTTAAGTCTGGATTTGAATAAGGGGAGATATAACTACACAACATCCACATCTGTTAGTCTAAATAACATAGCCTATATTTTATATGAATAATGGAAAAAAAAAACAATTTCATAGATTAAGCATAATTTTAAAAAAAGATTTTAAAAAAACAACAATATAAGAGTTGCAGTTTTATAGGGCTGATGCTGTTGTACCTAAAGCTAACCTTGACTTGCTCATCAGTAAAGCACAATGCATTTCCTCACACTTGTGTTAAAGTAAGAAGTATTCGTGCATACTTAAAGTAAATGCATAGACAGGTTTACCAACTGAGAAAAGTGAGACAATTCAAACATAGCCTCAGGTCTTTAGGAACACACATAAGCTTGAAGTGTATGAGTAAAACCCACATTAAAGCCTTTCAGCGATACCGATGACAAAAGACGGGCTACAGTCTGTTGGGTAACGATAACAATGACTCATCACTGTGTACTGTTTGAATAACTACAAAAGTGTTGAAAACAGACAAGCAGAAAATGAGCCAAAAAAAAGAATAACACGTTGATGTTAAGTTTTCTATTTTAATTATATGGGGGTGAATCTTATTATAGAGGTGTGCTTCAAGGAAAGGGAAAAGAACACTTCTCTAAATTATTCTGGCAAGGTGTGTGTGTGTGTGTGTGTATGGGCTGGGCTGTTTTACCACCTGCTCTTTGTGATCACTGAGAGGTTTAGAGTTTCACTGCTGCTCTGACATGTTTTTAGGACACATGCACACACTTACATAAGTGTCAATACTCTTTGCCCATCTTGTGTTTTTCCCCTCCCTTAACTCCAATAATTATAGCCAAGTTGAACACATCCTGTGTGAGAGTCTGCGTAGGTGTATGTGTGGATTTGGTTTGAGGGAAGGAAATAAAGTATAATCCACAGGAAGTGTCAATAAGACAAGGATGTGTCAGGAACTGCCAAGAGCGTTATCCACAAACCATTTCCATTACACACACACACTGCAGTTTAAGCTTGTTGATAAGTTAATGACTCGTTGTGTGCTGATTTCCTGTTGTTTAAGCAGAGTCTTTTCACAATGCTACACTTATTAACACAGGCAGGTGTGTAGGCAGGAAGGCTCCTTCGTTCTGCCTCTCCTTTGAGGACTAAATTACCTCAGTATATAAACACATACATCAACAGGCAGCTTAAACAAACAGCATCTACAAAAGTTAAGGTATCCTTCATTGATTGATCCCTGCAGGGAAATGTGTTCTCTGCTTGTACTTTGGTCAAGGGCACCAGCAGGAGAATTAACCTAACATATATGTTTTCCTAAAGCAGGAGAAAGTGGAGCACCCTGAGGAAAAGCATTCAAACATGGGGAGAACTTCCTAAGTCCACAGAGAAAGACCCTGCAGGGATGTAAAGTAAAGTAAAGTTCACTTTTATTGTCCCCCAAGGGAAATTCAACCCATTCTAGTACATACACAAGGAGCTCTGGGCTGCCACTGAAGGCGCCTGGGGACTCCACAACTTTCCCACTACCTTGGCCAAGGGCACTGACAGGGAATTAACCTAGCATATATGTTTTCGATTGCAGTAGATGCTAGAGAACCCACAGGATACTGGCATGGCATGTGGAAAACATAAACTACACAGAAAAGCTTGGTCCAAGTGGGCATCAGATTTGGGGCCTTCTTTCTGTGAGACGACATGGACACCTCAAAAGCTTTACCATCGTCCCCACAGCTATGGAACCAGATAATAATGTAGCACCAATAAACGGATTTGTGCAAAGAGTGGATAATGTGGGAGATGGATGTAATAGTGCAGAAATGACCTACAGAAACTGTTAAATCTGCTGTCAGAAAACTGGGCAAATAATTTTGTCTTACAAGTATTCCTGCTTAGTGCCATTCATGGTGCTTATCAGCTTTAACCCATTGTTGTAAACCATCTTGGGTGTGAAAGTTGTATAATGAAACAGGTGGAACCTTTTTGTGAAGAACCCTTTGGTTCCAAAAGGGTTCTGGGTAGAAGTCAAAGTCAGCTTTACTGTCAGTTTGCCACATGTACAGCACATACAGAAGACTGAAAAAGCATAAATCTAAGGCCCACGGTGAGGCAAGGAACATAAGTAAAAAAAATATAACTATAAACCTAGACTATAACTGTAAACATTGAATATAACTGTAAACATAGAACATAAACAACAAAGGGCTGAAATAAATAAATAAAACTTAAGTCAGGACACCAAACAGAATAAAGTTACAGCATAAGGCACATGACAGATCAAAGTGAGAACAGTAAAGGGTTCCCAAAGGGTTTTTCACTGAAAGGTTCTAAGGGTTGTCACTTGGTTCCAAAAAAGTTCTAGATTGATAAAACAAAGTTATGTAACAGCAGTGAACCACAGACTGGCTTTTCATGTGTATAAAACATCTGTGATGTCAAATGCAACACAGATTTCCAAGTATTCTCAAACGCTGAGGCGAGTTCACTGCTGACGTCCAGCTTAGTTACTACAGCAAAGGCCAAAATAGACACAATTGTATACAAATGTTCTGTCTGGTGCTCAAGGAAAATATTGGTGTGAAATGTCCTCAGAGAAGATGCCGACTGGTGAGACTTTAGCGTGTGTGTGTGTTCCACTAAAACAATCTGTTGGTTTTACATGCGTATTTGTATCTGCTTGGTTAAACACTGCCTCAGTTGTTTTACCTGCTGAATCATCAGCTGTTATGAAAAGAAGTGGTGAAAGGAGGGGTGAAATGTTGACAAGTCCCGCCGGTGTGGTGGGTTATCGCGGCAAACCCATCTCACTGCTCTGTCTTCCCGCCTGTTTTGCCCTCTCTTTTCCCCCCTCACTTGTCTGATGTGTTTATCAGTTTTTTTCCTGTCGCCTGCCAGCCACTGTTCGAGTGAAACATTAGCCCGGGCTGATACCTTAAACCTTTGAGTGTGTGAGTGCGTGTGTGTAAACTGATGAAGGTATGTCTTCAACAACAAATTAGTAACAGACTGTCTCCACACTGCACACACAAGCTGTGGAGTCACGCTACCGGGGCATGTGTCCTGCCATAACTCACGGAGGTTTGATATTACTCTGTCACTCCTGGTGACTAATAAAGATGACTAAGACGTTTACACACATACGCTCACACAGTCAGCACAAAAACAAAACCGTCTTGGAGCCATTTGTTTGGAAAGAACCGGTCGTCTCACTTACGACAGACTGAGACATGTACACAGACAGAGTTTATTTTCAACGCATTATGTCAACAGTCAGGCCATCACCCTTGAGAATTGCAACACAATGCACACAGTTAAGGTTCCACTTATACAGCTGATGAATGTTTTGTAAATTACAAATTCATAAGATAATTCTGTTGACACATGTAGAGACTATAGGTCATTTATGGTTTGACCGTTCCAAATACGGCAAGGTGTAGCATTAACTTTAGTTGTGAGGGAAAAAAAAAAAAGTGTCCATATGTTCAGAGTCTGAAATTTAGTTTGACAAAACTCTGAATCTTTTAAATGTTCAATATTGTATCATGTTTAGGTTGATTTTAGATTTTTTTTTTTTTTTTAATGTTTTGGGTTGTTTTTGCACTATGTAAAGGACACTGAAATGACTTGCTGTTTAAAGCTGTACAAACAATGCCTTGCCTTAACTTGACCCTAAACCAGTGTGAATCTGATACGATCTACGTCTCCTTCACAACCAATAGGAATTCAGCACGAAGTGGCACATTAATCAAAATGACACAAAAGTTCACGGGGCTAAAAATACTAATCTCAAGTGTCTTTGTGAAGGTGTCGTCCCGAGTTGGTCTGTTTTGCAGAGTCACGACCAAATACTCATTCTTCTCTTACCCTTCTTTGGAAGATTTTAATGAAAATATAGATTTTTTTTGTAAAACTGGGACCATTAGTATAGTGCCATTTCTATAACTATAACAGCACAGGTAGATGACACACACTGTAACATGAAATTTGAATATTGCGGTCTGCATATACATGCTACCCAACTTTACTAAATCCAGGTCACACAATGTTAGCTGCTGATGAACTTATAAGGCAAGAAGACACAACAACACAAAGATCTAGAGTCAGATTTACACTCATAATATTGTATAAAAGGTCCCAACATTTGCTGTGTGAAACAACTGCTTTGGCCAGCTGCACAATTAAAAATATGCCAGGTGATAAAATGTTCTATTTACTTCATAGATAAGAGCCAGTGCCTTTAAAACAACACTATTAATGGGCTGAACGGTGCAGAGACCACCCAGACACACGGCTGTCTCTGTTGCTGTGTTTGCGTCTGCACTGATAATCTTAGAATAAAATGTCTTCTGGGCAAGAGAAGAGAGACAATACTCATGAAATAGCATTTTCTCTCTATTTTTGGTAAACATCAAAACAATATAAAACAAAACTCCGATAATTGTGCTTCATTAAATGAAGTCAGGTGCAACCATAGGAAAGTTTCTGCAGGCTAAAACGGGGTGAACAGGTTGAACGTTTAAGAGAGAGAGAGCAAGAGTAAAAGAATGGGGAAAGCTTTGAGTGCGTTATGGTTATGTTAAAGGTCTGAGTAGTTTTATGTACTAAAACTATGCATTAACATACATGGGGTGTACATAAACACTTTAAAAAGCTTTTTAAACACCAATTAAAGTGAACAGGGAAGAGCTGAAAGTGGATATTATACGGGGGGGTCCTAGCTTCCCAGAGGTCACACTGTGGGTCAAGGGTCATGGTACCATATAGCAGCTGGCGTTACAAGGATTACTCACCTGTTTACCATTCCGCACGCTTATTCCTCCACATCTGTAAACCCTAAACGCAGCTGTGTGTTTGCAGAAAACCTGAACAGTGTTGCTCTGCGCTCCACTTTAGCGCAGTTATTACATTTAATAATCACAATGGAGAATATTGACAAAAAACAGATTTAGTTGATAGTGTTTCTTTTTTATCAGTCAAATTTTTGTGCGAAGGTGTTTTTACCTGTGTGCTAACTAAAACTAAAACTAAAAAAACAGATTTATATTTACCATTTTTTTGTTTAAGAAGCTGACAGGTATGTGTGTAAGTTTTTTCGCTTGAGAGAACTGCTTCTACGAGCCGAGACAGATGAGACTTTTAACCCCTGACATCTAGGGAAACCGACCCACTGCCTTACAAGGAACCGCAGGTGAAGGCTCCGTATCCCCTGACCCTTCCCCCATCATTCATCCCCACATCTCTGTTTTCTTGTAACGTGATGGCTTCCAACCCGACCCTCTTCCCTTCGACCCAGCTAACCTCAAAGTTATACAGTCAGACGCCTAGATTTGTCTCCTGTGCTCACATGACCAATCCTCGATTCGCAGAGCATCGCTGTTCTTTCTGAGTATTTCATCTTTGGCCCCCGTGGTTCAGACACACTTAATCCTCCAGAGTAGTTGAGGGGGGAGAAAAAAAAAAAAATCAGCCCTGATATTACAGCAAACTATGACACAACTGTGGAGAATCCTCTGACCACGTTCGCTCGCTCCGTAACAGCCTTATTCCACCATAACAGGATTTTCTCTATACATTATTGCATAAAGACTCGACTTCATTATGTGATTTTAATTGATAGCAGCCGAGAGAAAAGGGGAAAGAGTGAAGAAAATATGGTCTGTGTTAGCGGACGGAAACAAATTAACCATTTTAATGAAATAATTGTTCTACTGATTGTTAGAATTATGCACAGCGGGAAATAAATCAGTTACAACAACTTGGATAAATTAGGTATTATGTCACTTAAAAGAGACCAAATTTAATGCAAATTTTCTCTGTGGATGACTTGAGTGAAAAGTGTACTGAGGCTAAATATTAAAACAGAGAACAATGGAACAGTGCAGAATAAGAAAATAATGTTATAAACCTGAAAATGGAATAATAAAACACAGTGTATAAGAGACAGACGCTAAATACAATATTGGCTGGAAAATAATTACTATTTTAAAATGCACTCTAGTTTCTTAACCCTACGTTAGTCACCTGGGGTGTTTCGACACCCCAACTTTTTAAAATTGCTCATAATTTCCAAATTTATACTTTTTTCTTTCCATCTTTCCAGGTATTTTCTTGATTTATTAGGTATATAACATACCAGTTACGATACAGTTGTATTT
>JAPQRQ010000009.1:14204408-14221677 GCA_037367365.1 Apogon talboti | reverse complement strand
GCATTGGGGTGTGCATACACCCCACGTGACCATTCATGTTTGAATAGGCCACGTGACCAACCAAGGGTTAAATGCTAATCCACATGTTTTTTGTTTTTTTTTCTGTGTCATCCTCAATGATCACGAGAGTCAATCCTTCTTTAATAATGACCCCGATATTAAGCACGAGAAGAAGAGAATTGATTTTCCTTCCACCAGTTCATCTACACGTTTCAATGGGCACAAGGGTCAGAGAGGTCCTCATTTGCCATTAGATTTGATCAGTGTGAACGAGCTCCCCCTGACAGATTATTTGGGCATTCAACCTTCAAGAGACCTCCAAACTCATTGCGTGTTCCACTGTCGAAGCAATCAAATTGTTCGGACAAGCTGTCGTATGAGCGTCAGGGTGAAACATTCTGTTTCTCCTTATTTCCCCAGAGGAAAGTGATTGCTTCTTTTTTGTGCAGAAATAAACATACTTCATAGAAGGCGCATAGATTTCCTTTATTCACATTCTGCAGAATATTCTACAGTTATTGATTAATGTTCAAAATCTAATCGGTCGTTTAACGAGAACATTGCTTCGCTGCTTGGGGTTATAGTTGTATTTTATTGTGGTGGTGACATTTTCTACTGCTTCTCACTAAACTGATCAAACTTCTCACGCACCCTTGAAACTTCACAGCCATGAATGCAATCTGCAATTTTTAACATTTTCGTTTTCGGGTTATGCTCTTTTGTGTATTGTGTATTTTTTTTTTTTTTTAATTTTCCAGATATTAGTGTAAAAGCATGGCCTTGTTTTGCAGCCAGGTGACTCTACAAACTCAATGCTGGTGATATCTGTTTGTTCAGATTTGCTTTCAAAGCGCAGAACGTGAAGAGAACCTTGACACCACATACCTGCCTGGGCAGAGCGAACAACACAGCCCAAACACAATTTCAGAAAGCGGCAGTTAATTGTTGCCTCAAGATCATCCGGGAGTTTAAGATCGTCAACGGTGAAAGACGTCAAAGAGGGAGGTCTCGTTGTCTGTGTGCTTATTTGCGCTGATAAGGAAGGCCAGAGGCATCTGACCCCTTGTGAACTCAGCGGCGTTGGTGGCTTTAAGCTGCTTGTAAAGCGAAATACATTTGTCTTCTGCTATGTGTGTGTCAGAAAGATAAGCCTGAACCTCACGCATACCTGCACAAGGTTGTCTCATTCTTGAGGTGAACTTCATCTGTCTCAACAAAGGACTAATTGCGAGACAGTAACAGTCTTAATTTAATGGTCGGTCTCTTGCACACAGACCTTTCCCTCTCACCTCCGACAGTTCAGGTTCAGATGAAAGCACTAGTGTGAAAAGGAGAGTGAGTAAGTAAAAGCACTTTATGACTCGCTGAGATGCACACAAAGAGCCTTTTGTGAAGCCAAGAGTAAGCTACCTTAGATATTACAGATCAATGTGAAGTGACAGACAGAAAAGCACACAAATTAATGACAAAAAGTAGATGAAGTGACGTAGACCGAATATGTTGCTTCATCTATCTATTTGCTGTACATCATTTCTATTCGTTATCAAATGTGCATTTATAAAGTAAAAATGACCATATTATATATACGGATTACATAATCCAGTGTAGTCTGATTATATGAAGATAAAACCGTCAAAAAACAGGCTTAAAAATAATGAGAGTTGTGCGGAGCAATAAAAAAACACTTCCTGTTGCCCAAAAATCATCTTTATGTTTGCTGCCTCATTCTCGTATGTTAATCATCTTATAGTTTCTAATTCACATGCGTCTTTGGACACGGATCTATGCAAAGGCTTGCCTTCCCTATGCTTGTTTCACACATGCATGCTCCGGCTCCCCGTCACATACTCAAACACACATTTACAGCCACGGCGGGTGTGTTCTTTGGCTTGTCAGAAACCCTGGACTCTCTCCCAGACCCTGAACTGCACCCCGGCTTTTACTGCTGCAGCCAAATGGGTCAGACCACTGGATGCGTGCTGGTATTGATTTCGCACAAACAAACACCACTAAGTGTGTGATTTAGCGTGAACGTGTGCGAGTAACGGAAGCCAGAAATCAAATGACCATGCACGCAGTAAACAAAGATACACAGGAGGGTAGCCAGACAGGTTATGTAAACAAGGTGCCGGGGCTGTCTCTAGGTGTGTGTTTGGGCTCTTTGTGTCAGCTGTGACCATTTCTGCAGGATCAGTGTACCTGTGTTGAAATTTCTATTGAGCACAGAATTCACTTGAGATAGAGAGCAAGGTCCTCACTTCAGGCAAAACAATCCCCTTCCGAGCAATGCAGAGGCACACACAGATAAGCATCTGAGTTTGTGTTTATAGTAGTATCACTCCTCAACTTCTGAAAGCCTCTTCACAGGGAACTTAAAAGGAGGGATTAAAAGGAATGGCTAAGCTTTCAATTCTGGAGTAAAAGACAAGGAAAACATTCAAGTTACAGACCTGTCGTCTACACATGACACATGGCGTCTAGAAAAGAGGAAAAAACTAGATACAAACAAGTACCAGAGCAAAAAAAAACAAAACAAAACAGAGGAAACATTTAATGCAGGGGTGTCAAACATATGGCCCCCGGCCCGCCAAAGGTTCTGGGATGAAGTTGTGGAGTGCAAAAATTACAATCAAGATATTAACAGTCAAGAGTCATTTTACTTCCAAACTCCCAAATTTTAACAGTATTATGCGTGTTACTAAATGTTTTGTGCATATATAGGTCCACTGCGATCTGTAGTGCACATATATAACTAAGCTGAAATACAATATTGTTAAAATTGCACTTATTTTTCAGGTTGTTCAAGTTAGTCACATTTATTTGTGAAAGGATAGTTTTTAAATGTACACATTTTAATAATATTTTTTAATTGAAATTTTTAATAATTTTTTTGCACCAAAACAAAGTAAAAAATGTGGAGTTGTCAATATTTATAAGCTATTATGGGCTGTAGGTGGCCTCTGACTTAAAATCACTCTGACACCCCTGATTTGAAGGGAAAAAGCATCATGAAAGCATATCTACAGTGGTATGTCTATCACTGATGGTGAACAACCAAAAGGAGGGGCTGAGGAAAATAAACCATAAAATCACCACCAGAGAAACTGAGGCAGACAGAACAGAGCAGAACGAACCAGCGGGGTGCATTGGATTTGGCTGAGTTTCTGCAGTTTGAGGTGAAACACAAATGGAGCGGTTGCATACGAGAAACATTTACAGTAAGTAAAAACGGAGTACATCATTTGCAGTTACAATGAAGTGATTCCACTGCAAATTTCCAAGAAGCTGCTTTGGAGGTACTATTAAGAAGCTCACTAAAGATTAGAATATCCATGATATAGCAGAACAACCAAAACTGTTATTCCAAAAACCACAACATGCATACACGTAAGACTGAGCTGCCTGATGTTGGACACCTAATATTGTGTTTCAGGAATGCCAAACAAGTTCTTAAGTGGATTCAGATAAGATATAAAAGATGCTGTGTGTGAAACAGTGCAGCTCGCTGGTGAGTTTCAAAAAAGCCTTAATCTGTCAAATTCTTCAGAGGTATAAAAGTAATATGATGTTCTAAATGACCTCAGTAGTAAAGGTAGATGATTTTGTGGGTATGATTTCGTGTGAATGTTTTTTCTTTTTGCCGCTAGTATAAAGAAACTTAAAAGAGGGGAGTAGGAGAAGCATAAATAAGCCTCTGGCTTCAGCTTCTTCCTTTTTTGGTTGAAAATGGAACAAACTGAATGTTTTTTTTTAAGTGTGTCTTTTTTTTTAATGCAACCAAAATAAAAATATTCATTCATTCATTCATTGTCACAGAGGTTTGACCAAGCTTTCACACAGAGGGGAATGTAGTAGTGGAATCTATAACCCATCCTTCACACAGCCCCAACTCATGACGTTATCATCACAATGTCTGACTCATCAGGATGCCACTATACATATGGTACACCATATCCAAACAAGATGATCTTTATTTCACACTTATGTCCTGTGATCTCATGAAAGAAACATCAAAATATCACGTGGCGTCCTGCCAGTGCCACCAATGCACCTGCTCTGGAAGGCTCGCTTCTTGGTCTACTTTAAGTGCATTAATCCTAGTGCATGTATCTAACAACAATTATTTGTATGTGTAATTTTCTACTAAACCAATATAAAATACACAAGCCATAAAAAGCTTGCCTGTGACCTGAATTCATCAGCTTTCTAATTTATTTTAAAACCTATGGCTTGAATGTTGACCTACATGAACCAACTACATGAAATGCACTGATTGCACATGAAGCTCATCTGCTTAGGGCAAAGTATGCGCTTTGAAATGCTTTTAATCTTCAATATCTAAAGGCATGTATGCGAACATATAGATATTGGAAGCAGGCTCTAGACCAATAGAATTCAGCAGACCACTGTTCTGGCATGTTCCACAGACTCAGGGTAAGAGTCTTATGATCATCTAAATATCTGTACAGAAAATCAATGTCTATTCTGTGATGTGGGTTAGATGTTGAGCCTTACAAATCTCTACTTATACTGTAAAACCAAATGGAGCAAAAATGCCTTATACTGTCATGTTGAAACATACAGACAACTCATTTAATTCCAGAGAAAGGAAAGTTATTATCTACGGATAAAGTCCTGAACTTGTTGATATAAAAAAAGGAATAAAAGCTTTAGTCAGAGAGGTGTATGTCAAGAAATAGTGACATTTATGGATGACATTTGCTGTGTTGTAAAGTGTATATGTGTGAATGAAAAGCAGAAAAACGCCAGACTTGGAGGACAGTAGGTTACTCTACCTTTCTTTGAGGAAGTCCACCACTTGTCTGAAGTCGTTGACGCAATACTCTCTCTTCATGTCCATGAGGACGCTGTCGGAGGCGGACTGCACGGGAACATGAAGGAAGGCGTAGACGCGCGGGTGATTCAGGATCTTAGCCATCTCCTAATGACACGACAGACAGGAAGTGAAAGGACAGAGAGATGGAGAGAGAAAATAAATAAAGAGCTGCAGCTGTTACATGTACGGAGGTGAGCCGAGAAAAGTCGGGTCAAATTACGAGCTTGAATTAAAGTTTAGATAAATTCAACTGGGATCTATCAGAGATCTAGAAGTGCCGGCGATATTATGTGACGTGATTAATGAGCAAATGCCTGTGATGATGAAAAAACCCAAAATACAAGGGCTGCAGGTCCTAAAAATGGGTATCTGTGAACAATAGAAATCATGAATCTCAGGACTTCGATTTAACGTCTGATTATTTTTTATGCAGCTGTAAAGTTCAGTCAAGTCAAACACGTAAACTACTGACAACTACGGCAGGTGATAAATGTCAGCTTTAAATAAATGGAGCTCCCATTAACATTCGTGAATCTGTCCACAATCTTTTCACCTCAGACCGTCTTCGATAAATGGCCTCATTCTCATATTTTATATTCCTCAGCTAAAAGAAAAGAAAATCACCGAATTCATCATGAACCCACTAGGATTCATAGCGCACAGAGTCAAGGCTGCTTCAGTCAGAGTTCTTTATGTCGGTGAAAGTCAAGAGCTTTCTCCAAAGTGTACAGGCTTACAGATCAAAAAGGTGAAAGGAGAAAACAAATTATATAGAAGATACACAAACCCATAACTATCTCCATAAGGATATCTGGCCTCTTTGTTTTCTTTAAGAGTTACACACTTGCTCGGAGGTCTCAAAAAGTAGAAGTCTGTATACATACAGTACTATACTACATACAATACTACCACAGTACAGTGCATTTTCACTCTTCTTAGGGATCTTCTTAAGGCTTTCAATGAATTTGTACCAGCGTACAAGACCAAATTAGCAAAGGGTCTAATAAAGCACGGACTGAAAAATATGAGGAAAATTCAAGGTAACTATGTTAAAAAGTACAGGCAATAGTTTTATTTCTTTAGAGATCAAGTCATTCAGTGGCAAACAAGGACATGAGACTAACTGATGACATTTTTCACTAACATTTTGCATTTTATATTTTATTGTTCCTTCTCTCACATTTTATTCAGAGCAATTACAAGATTGACACATTTTTTTTTAAATACACCACATTAATTAATAGATTTTTTTCTTTTTATTATTCCCTTTTATTTCTGTAGGAAAAGAACTGGAGAGACCACAGATGTCAGATTTTTTCTGATGGACATAATCAGGATGCTATCATTACTATGCTAATCACCACAAGTAGGAGAGACAGAAAAAGAGAGGGGAGGAAGAAATGATTTAATGATTTCCTACAAGAATGTGCTGATTGCAGTCCGTCTTCTCAATTAAGATCTATTGTAGAATGTTCCCTACTTCATATGCAGACACAAAAGCATATGTGTGCGTGCACACACACACGCAGACAAAGCTCAGTTAGAACACACCGCAGGGGGTTGACCACTGGCAGCTCCAAATTAGCAAGAATTAATTTGGTTGGAAAATGGAGCTTGATTGGTGACAGAAATCAGAGTGCTGTATGTGTAGGAGAGAAGTGAAAGAAAAGCATGCAAAGAAACATGCTTTTATGTTTTTTTTATGTTTTCAAAGTGAATGAGGAGCAGATTGAATGACTGCGTGCCTATGTGTTATTTCCAACCACTTATGGCTTCCGTCGTTGATAATTATCCTCTACTTAATATAAACGTTTTAATGAGGGGGTTATTGGGTTTACCATTCTGTATGAAATCCATAGGTATAAATCTGCACCACAGGGAGATACCATTATTGAGGAACCCAAACCTTACAATATGACATAATAAAAGTGTTTCATTTAATTCTGTGCACAACATGGAGTCACTTTTGAAAGCTCAAATTAATCTGTATTACACATATTAAGTATCTGATTTTTTTTACTGGTGATCATTTCTCTATGCTACAAATGAAACAGGAAAGTGATAAAGCCATTATGGTTTTACCTTGTATTTTCTTGTAAGATCTGCTCAGTTAATACAATTCAGTCACATCTCACATGTCATCAGGTGATGCTTTACTGTAAAATTAGACTCAGAAGTTATTAAGGTGGTTTCTGTTACTTCAGTGCTCAAGCTGCCTTAAAACTGTACACGCAAAAGCTGCAAAGTGCTGCTCGGGGTCTCATCAGACAGGATGCAAGCTTGAGCAAATAGGCAGAGCTAAAGGTACCCAGGAATTAGTCTACAACGCACAAGAAAATGACTTTTCATTCACACAATCTATTTGTCATGTGTGTGACAGTGCTCATCCCGTCCTCTGATGATCACACACTACACTGATACGGATCTCTCGTTTCTGATCCCTGTGGAGTTGAGGCCTTTTCAGTGTCTGACTGCCGCTGACAGACAGTTTAGAGAGTCTGAAGTGAAAACGACGCTGTGATGAGCAAGATACACATCGCTTGACTGTGCCTCGTGGCAAAAATTAAAGTGTCTGAATGAAGTAATCAGCTCAAAGCAGAATTTAGTCCAGTTAAACAAACCAATCATGAATGAGTGCAAATGTTTTGTTCTTTTTTTTTTTTTTTTCAGTCCTAAGAGTGTTTAAAGCAGTGTAATACTGGTTCTCTCTCTTCTTCTGCCATTTTTTCTTTCCTCCCACCAGGCATTTCTGTCTCATTCACACAAACAGACACACAACCCTTTCATCTTTGCTCGATCAGCTCAGATACACACACACACCAGAAAGGATCTATGTTAACGGGCTTAGCTCAAAGCATCTGATATGTACTCCCTCAAATCAGATAGGAATGAAAAGAGCATATAAAATAAGAGAGCAGATAAAAAAAGAGTTTCGTTTCCTTCTTTCCAAAGACAAAGGGCAAATATGTCCTGCTAATTCGACTAGTGTTTTTAGGATGGCATATATTCTCACCAGAAAAATAAGGTGTGATGCTGCCACAAATAGAAACTAATTCGGTGGGAAACTGTGAATTTACTTGCCTATAAGATGTACCGCGCAGACACAAGAGGTTTCGGTTCAAGCGCAGCAAAACCAGCACAGGCACCCAACTGCATTCGCACACACCAACACGTACATATACACAAACCCACACATAACGGAGTATTAACAGAGTTCACCCTGGGGAGTCTATAGAGAAAACGAGCCATTCCCAGGATAATACGTCAGGCCTCCGAGTGTGTGTGCATGCTGGCGCTCACAAACGCACACAGTCTGTGAGGACTGGATTCAGAGGCAGATAGAAAAACTGAGCTCCCTATGGTATTAAACATTTCAAACACTTTCGGGCTGCACTTGATTTTCCCTGGAGGGTATACCAAGCCTGCAGCACCTCACACAGCACACAGGAGATCTATGTATGGCTCAGTAGAAGGGGAATTAAGTGGCTCTGTAGCCTGAGAATGTCATACTATAGTGCACTATTTGTATCAACTATGAGTGTGTGAGCTGGGGGAACGTTACATAAAGCTGAAACTTCTTCAACAAATTCAGTGAATAATAGGAACAGTTGTATGAATAAATACGTGCATTACAAACTAACTGCAATCATTTATTTCATTAACTCTCCTCATTCTCTTTACTGTTGAACAGCCCCAGTACAGACCCCGAATAGGAATATGCATCCTCCGTTTGGATCTCTGTCTGTCAGAAGGTCATTATTCAGAAAACATAAGTCACTGCAGACAGACAGGAGTCACAAATTAGAGCCACATCAAAATAGCTTTAGCATGAATATTCATTTGGTGTCGTTTTGTGCACACAATGCTACATTAGGTATCTAATGTGAAGAAGCTCCCAAAGGCTTCATAAAAATGAAAATGGTCTTGGAGGGTGTGTCCAAGTGAATGCAGATGCAGCTGTGCTCCTGTGTCTTTCTGAGCATAAAGATGAGAAAGGTGTGTATTTCTATGTGCATTTGTTAGACTGTGATGCGGAGGATGCATCTTGCTGTTCATTAGGGGTAGATGATACTTTGTTAACTTTTACGAGGCTCGGTGGATGTTCAGCAGGTTGTTTACCGTCGCAGAGTTCCACAGTCTCCTCAGTGCAAACGGATTAATGAAGAAAACGCTACAGCTAAAACAACTGCCATGTGCATGGTGAACACGAGGTTCATATAACTTACACATGGCATACTTAACACTGCATATCATCGATTTCTTGTGGCAGTATCACACCAGTGCTGCACGGAGCTAAATGTGGAGAGGGTGTGAATAGCACATCTGATGCATTTCTGTGCAAGCTCAGATGAGCTCTGTAAAGGATGTTTAATGGACAACAGCTATTTCATTCATCTCAGCCTGACTGATTGCTACATATGAGGAGGGTACTTTCACACCTCATTTACTGACTCTGCAGGCATGCTAGATTCAATCACACACATGCACTCGCACAGGGACATACACAAGTACCTGCAAAGCACACACACACATATGATTGGATGACCAACCGTTGTGCTCTTGAGAACTTAGAAATTACAGACATATGGATGGAGAGAGGGACAAAGATGCATAGGCAGTGAGAAATATACCGGAGATTTGACAGATAAATGGAGAGGAGGGTGGACGCAGATAGAATAAAGTAAGTATGAAGTATAAAAGGAAAATGTCAGAACAACAGAGCATTGTAGAGACATTTTTATGTGTAACTCTTCAAAAATGAACCACTGGTGACTCAATGCAATCAACTAAAATGTCAGAGACATGTGGTACACGAGAGGCAATTGGTCAATTTATCTGCTCCAATCAACAAATGGCGCTATGAGGTTGTCTACAACTGTCAGAAGAGGAAAAACAGGCTTAGCATAGGAGGAAATTGTGCGTTGGCATGAGTCAGAGGGAGTGAGGGCACAAAGGGCTGATCTGAGTGAGAGAGAGTGTTTGGTAAAGGTGATCTTTCCAAGGGGAAGTGAAGAGGTTACTTTCTGCCTCAATCGCAGCCATTACAAGGCAGCGGGATATAATTTGGCCTCCGTTAAGGATGAGGGATTGACTTCAGAGGTTTGACTTTCATCACCATTACACCTGCCTTATTTCTATGATTACCGTCATTATGGACGGGACCGGAGAGAAGCGCTGGAAGAGGAGGAAGAGGGTAAGTAATTAGGAGGAGAAAAACAAAAGCTTTCAGGTGTGGAACAAATGGAAGAATTAAAAGACTAAAAACGAACAGGGAAAAAAATACCAGGGAATCAAAGAGGAGACGGAATAACTTGACAATTAAGAGAATTTTTCTAACAAGTCTGCCTGTTAGCGCTGGACGTGATCAGTACTAGAGAATAAAAAGGAAAAGCGAGGAGGAGGAGGAGGAGGAAGAGGATAAACTGCAGAGCAAGTGGAACGAGAGGGAAGAACGAAGTGAGAAAAAAGGGTAAATAGGGGACAGGAGAGACAAAAGGCGATGATAAGTTAAGGAAGAGCATTTATCTTTTCTTATGTAGGTTAATTGACTAAGGAATTAAAGCAAAAAAAGATATAATTCAATTCACTGCATGGACATTAACAATAAAAAGGTTGGAAGCATATGGAATCTTTCTTAACACACACACTCACACGCCAGGCTACTGTGTCGTCCTAGTATATTTCTAATTATCAGTTAATTGTTATTCCCTATCATTAGGAGGGTGGTTTTTTAATTGTAATGTAGCCAAGCAGAAAGCCTACCTATACATGTGGGGGACAATTAGCCACCTCCATTAACCCCTGGTTAATTACAACCTCTACTGCTGCTTCCCACAGCACTTTTCCCACTCATTTTTACCCCCTGTCTCTGTCCCCGGGCCTTTATCCCCATTTTTTTTCCCATTCTTGCCCTCATTTCATTCATTTGTGGTCTTGATTGTTTGATTTAAAAGTATATCTGTTATGAACTTAACATGTTTTTTTTCCCCTAAGTTTTCATTTCACTTTTCTAGGTTATTGTCCCCTTATTTCAGCCTTCTGTGTCCTCAGTTAATAATTATAACACTGTCCTTTACTTTCTAAGAAAACTTATACAAGAAAAGTTACACAGACAGTATTTAAAGAGCACATTTTGAAGAGTTTCTACTACAGAATGACAGATCAGTTTGGCACATTCAATGGCGCTGATAGTGGCAGATTGCTAATATCAGGCTGAAATGACTTTGCAGACAAATTCTTGCTTTAAAAAAAAAAAAAAAAAAAATCGCATTAAGCATCGCCTACAGTTTATCAGTTTGATGTTTTTCTTGATTCAATCCCATGAGTTTAACATTCAGATATCCAGATTTATGTCTTAATTAATTTATTTAGGCATTTATTACTTTGATATTACTTTGACTCAGTTGGTTGTTATCTATCATGTGCTAATTTGGTCACATTTACTTATGCATATGAAACTTCATTCAAGTATAAAATGAAGAGGCCGAGGCCATCAGCTTGGCTCACAATTGTTCCAAAATGTTCCAGACGCTTTTTCTTCTTCTGTGGGTTGGGACAGTTTCCCACTTAAAAAGCCGACAGTTATCACCATCATGTTTGGATACAAGTGCCCAATGGTACCTGGTTTCTATTTTAGAAATATCTTACATGAAAACATGCACTATGCTCATCACTTATATCAATCCAAAAAAAAACAACAACAAAAAACTTCTATGTGTGAGTGCAGGAAACTTATTTTGAGTGACATTTTGCAACCATCCATTCATATGGTTTTAAAATGTTCTCCAGTAGTTGATCATAATTTGGGACTCTATGGTTTGCCTATAAAACTTATATAACCATATGCATAAATTAATCCCAAGCTGCTGAGCTTTAATTCCTGCTTTCAGCTTTGCATCACTTCAGACTGCACCACTTATTTTTTTAGTCCCAGATACTAAAAACCACTTGAATTTCAATCACATAGAATTGAATGCTGGGGTGACATGACTCAAAATCCTGAAACTGTGATTTCAGATTTAGAATCAGCGTACCTGACTCGAGGTAAAATGAGGTATTCTTCTCCCAGTAGAAAATTTGTGGTTGACCAGTGTTAT
Organism: Apogon talboti; assembly: GCA_037367365.1. Taxonomy (NCBI): domain Eukaryota; kingdom Metazoa; phylum Chordata; class Actinopteri; order Kurtiformes; family Apogonidae; genus Apogon; species Apogon talboti. The sequence goes on along the minus strand of JAPQRQ010000009.1, from coordinate 14,209,743 downwards.
CAGCTGATTAATTGGCCATCTGCTTTTTTTCTGTTAGAAACTCACATTACTGTAACAGCCTTTAACCTCTAGAATCTACCTCAGTTAACTTCTAGATGTGCACACTACCAATCTACTGCTGATGTAAGGTGGAGATGTTTATATTTAATAGCAAGCTTTTTGCCATTAGTTAAGAGGCATTACTTTTTTCCTAGCTGACCACAGCAGACAAACATATGTGCGTATACATTACAGTACGCCACGTCCACACAGCAGACAGAATGCACTGAGGGATTATGCGGGGGATTACTCTATAGTCTATGGTAAATAAAGACTTGAGTCGGCAGCGTGATTTAATACTCCTCACTACTACACTAGACAATAACACACATTATATAATTTCAGTTTTAGTTCCCATTTTTCTTTGTGTCTCACCCAGAGATACATGTTTTTAACTCTTCCTCTTGCTTAGAGTAACACAGTAGTTATGACCGCGGAACAAAGACTGAAGTATGTGCATACAGATACAAAAAACAGCTTAGTTTAAAACCACAGTTAATATAAAGCAGACTTTTTAAGCAGTCGGCAAGGATAACCTGCTACTAAATTTTTATCACTCTCAGAAAAGTCATCGAAAATCAAAACAAATTAAAAGAGAAAGGATGGAAAAACACTGTGTGACTACAAATAGAAATGCAAAACTACACACACACACACACACACACACACACACACACAGAGAAAGGGAGGAAGAAATAGAGTAGCTAACAATGTCCATTGTTCCATTAGGGAAGACAATAATGACTGATAAAATGAGGTTGCTAAAGAGGACACAATGGTCCTTAATTGACTCATTAGGAAAAGAAGAGAATGAACTGCACTAATGAATGGAGAGCAAGAGCTAAAGTGCTTGGTAAGCAAAACAGAAAGGCATTTAGTTTATTAAATCTAGCCAAAGCAATATTATTAGCTCACTAAAAGGGGTAGCACATGAGACTAGAGGGACAAAATAATAAAATAGTAAACAGGAAAAACTCTGCAGTGCCATTTTATGACTAAATTATAATCATTGAGAGTACTTCGGAGTGAAATTAGTGCTGCATGTGTTTTTAACTGTGTGCTGTCATACCTCTAGGTGCTCCAGTATATATGGTGGGTTTGTCATGCCCAGCCTCAGCATGGCTCCCTCAGGAATCTCCTCCACCAGCTTCCACAGCAGTGTGGGCAGATCTGTACCTATATCTCTACCATAGGCCCCAGTGTCTTCGCTGGTCAACCAGATCTCACACACTCCCTCTGGAAAGACACACAGACAGAAAAGCACAGAAAAGAAAAGAAGAATTCAGACTTTTTTTCTTCAGTTTCGTCCATTGCAGAGTGAAAATGGTGCATTTAGCAGTGCTGCAGCACTACCATACAGTACGATAAGCATATATGCTGCATTTTTATAAACAATTATCCTCCTGATTATGTTAATTAAAACTGCTTTTAAATAACCTGAAAAAAGCCCTCACACACACACACACACACACACACACACATATATATACAGTATATATATATACTTTATGTGTGTATGATACCCAAGAGAGCATTCTTTAGTTTACATAGGTAATGTTACACTTAAGGGAATAGCACATTTACATCCCATTATCTAAATTAAAACTAAACAGAACTTACAAGAAGGAAGTGAAGGAAACGCCAAGGTAATTAACCAAAAGGTCAGCTTTTTAACCCCTAATTTGCATGGTATTTCAAACCAAGTTATTCACCTACAGATAGCAGAAACTTCTTAATGTAATGCAGAGTTTATAATGAACGTTTCTTACAGTTTTAGAAATGATAAAAGAGTCGACTATGAACAAATATGTTTCAAAACATTACCATTTTACTGTGAGGAGAAATGTATACAGCAGCACAACTAAACTGGTAATAACTATGGATAATTCTCTTCAGGTATGTTTCCTCCTTTTCTTGCATCACAGATTTAAGGTCTCATTTTTGGCTTACTCTTTACCCTTCAACTTTCACAAAAAGCTGAGCTGTAATTTTTGCCAAATCTTGCAGATGGATGGACAGATGGATGGGAGTGATCATATTTTTCCATAGTCCTGTTTCTTTGCATGAACTAAACAAAGACACTTGTTATAGATTTGAAGTTCTTCAATCTCTTCTTGTAAAAACGTATAACATGCTCCAATACCTACATGTCTAAATAACAGCATTTGCCCTTAATGGATACACACATAGGAAGACATGATGATGATGATGATGTTAAAAGTTAATAGATGTAACTTCATTTCATAAGAAATGACATAATTACACATTACAAGTCACAGTCTCTTGTATATTGTGATTAGCAGTTGCCTAAATTGACACAAGTAAACACAGTGACTGCACAATGGTTGCATTTTAATACTGTAATCCCAGTTTTATGTGTGTAACCTAATGTCACTCTGCATCAAATCAACTGCTATAGAGAATGCAAAAAAGGTATGATCATGTATTAGGCCTCCTTTTTTAATTTTTAGATGTGACTTTAAGGAAGTACCATCACTGAAGAGCTTGTAGATGTCCCAGTGTTTACATAAAATAAATACATTTGATATATTTAGTATCACTTATAAGAGGATATGAAATGTATATGTGTTTAAGTAAATAAAACAGCTTTTATATTACAGCACTGATTTTATTAAATGCTACTTTGGTTGTTTTGTTACGTGCAATTTTCATTATATATGTTTCTAAGAGACTGCCTACATACAGTATAATACATTTTACACAGGACCTGTCTCCTTCATGGTCAAATGATTGGAAGCTGAAGATACACTTTGCATTTTTTAACTGTGTGGAAATAAACACTACTAGTGACAATGTTTTCATGGTGCATAAAATGTTAAGTGCGCCTTTTCTTCTTCAGCTACTGATACAGTATTATGTTGTAGGTGTTTTCTGTGTGATATCTTTCCTAGCAGAGATACCCGTGTCATTATATATCATTACAGATGACAAAATACTCTGATACTGTGTCATAAGTTACCTTGTAATTCCAAGTCCCTCTCAGCACTAGGCTTGGAGCAATTATTTTGTGGAATCTTAAGAAACGTCTGCTCACCTGTGCAGCTTTTTCTTCTTTTTTTTTTTTACGTGTTCCAGTGTTCAATAAATGGCTCTTCTTCTTCTTCATTAAACTCTATTGTGTGGCTTATATATTATACAGGCAGCATAGTAGCAATGCAACTAATAGTCCAATTAAATTTCACTAACACTCCATCCCCACTCAATACCACTATAAGCTGATCAATATGGAGAAGTTTATGATGATAACAGTTCTACAGACTAAATGACACAAATCCCCCATCATGCAGCAGTGCATCTCCCAAGTGCAGTCAAGAGTTTATTGATGCCACTCTACAGTAACGCTCTAAGGCTCTGGTCGCAACCAGCTCAAGACAGACACTGACAAGTATTAAAATACTCATCTTAGAAACACGCAATCCAGGATGTGAAGGTCACATACTGTACAGCAAAAAGGAGGATATCTACTGGCTTCATGCTAAATTAGGGCAACGCTCGCTGCTGCAGCTTAATGATCTAACTGTCATTTGACTGTAGGTCTGGAAATGGTTGACTGTCTGCTTAAGCTATGTGTTAGGACATATCATATCATGCAGGCACGCAAAAATACATTCGCACTTGCTGGGGCTCAAGATCAAGGGCACGCACACACTTGTACACAAACACGCAGAAAAACACACAACCATCATCATCATTAGCTGTGCAGAGACAGACAGAAAGATGCATGTGGTCATTCAGAGAGTAAAGATGGTGTTTGGCTAATTGGACTGCGTGTGTGTGCGTATGTGTGTGTGAGCGGGAGAAAGTAAAAAAGCTGCCATTAAAGACGTGCATGGGCCAGATAGATTAAAGATGATGACGGTATAATTGTCCAGAGTGAAAGAGTCTCCAAAGCTCATCATCAATGACATTAAGATGCTCTAATGATTTGTGAAGTCAGCCATGTCTAAAAACACTATCAAAAACATCCATCAATCACACATGATCAGATCTAAAAGCCAACTCACGCCCGAGTCCGTCCAGGATGTGACGTTCATTTGCTTCAGGACGCAATTAATTTAAACACATATTTCACCTTAGCGCGATAATAGCTTAGCTCATCAAATGTTCCTTATCATTACCAACTCGTTCCATTTGGTTTCGTCTGAAAGTACGTTCCAGCAGTGCCTGATGTTACTTTTGGTGACGTTCCCCGACACGAGAAGATTAAGGAGCAGAGTTAATAAGCAGCGCAAATTAGCACGAGGCCTGAATCAAGGAAAAGCACAAATTGGAGTGGTCAATTCAGCAGATGATCGACTAATACAGCACGGATTTACGGACGCAGACGCAGCCATTTCAGTTCAATAATGACCAACACAATCTAGATTCCACATAGGGATTCTACGATCACCACAGGCACGAATAGTCATGACTGACTTGACAAATAAAGGTGCAGGTTTTACACGTGTTCCAAGAAGAAACAGTAATATGTAGTAGAAGTGATGAGGTGGATGGATGTTACAGTATCTTTAAAGTACTTTGAAATCATAATGTTTAACCAGTTCATAAGGGAACATCTTGAAAAGCGCTATATTCGCTGTAAATGCAGGAAAGAAATTAGAATTCCCATCCACAGAGAAAGGTACTGAGAAGAAGTGACATCTGTAGGCTGATGTCGTTGTCACATTTTTAGGCACAGATTTTTGACTTCCACAGCCCACACCTTCTGGAAATTATCATCATGTTTTTGGTTTTTTTTTTTACACTTTAACAACATTTATTTATTTATTCATTTATTTATCAGGGCAATGCAGTGAAATATAGTGGACATACCCTCCTGAGACCCAGCAAAGCATTTTTTTTTTTTTAATTTTTAATTTTTTCCTGTAGGAGACAAAAATTTCACAGCTTAAAAAAAAAAACTAATACTACAAATGACATTCCACATGAAAAATTACTCAATGTATGCATAAAACTGTTGCATCATGCATAAAATGAAGGCAATTATTTAATGTAAAAAAAAATATATAAAAAAAAATAAAAGAAGCTAAAACTTTTGGTATCAGGAGGGCATAGAACATCTGATGTTGTGCACAAAGACTACCGTATTTTCGCGACCATAGGGCGCACCGTATTAAAAGGCGCAGTCTCAGTTACGGGTGCTATTTCTGTATTTAACACATACATAAGGCACACCGGATTATAGGGCGCGGGCATGGTAAAACATACCGGTACACTAGCTTAAAACATGCATGCTAGCATGTGTTTTAAAAAAGGCAGCGGAAGCAAAACTGAG
>JAPQRQ010000009.1:14166258-14186936 GCA_037367365.1 Apogon talboti | reverse complement strand
GATGACGGTGTTTCCATGGTAACTACGGAGCCTCTGAACGTCCAAATGGGTCATATCTGATGACCATAAAAAGATGACAAACTGCATTTTTACACCAGTTATTTACATGTATTGATAGGATTAGTGGATCAGAAATTATTAAACATTTTAGATCAGTAGATGCTGTTGATTGCCGTTAACTGTTTGGGTCTTTATGGGTAAAAGAGAAGGGAAAAAAAAGGGGAATGTTGAGGCATGTTGCAGACATGTCCAAACAGGTATGTAAGTCGGCTGAACACATGCAGTTTTCTATGTGGAGCATGTACAGGCATGTCATGAAATCAGTGACAGTTAAGCATCAGGATTTTTCATCTTTACAGGTGAAAAGTGGTCTATCTTACAACTACAAACCCTCCAAACAGACCAAAGCAGCTATGATTGAAGCTTTCTGAGAGTGAGGGAAACACAATTTCTTTTAAAAGTTCAAATCTGTGATAAAACACTCGAGTATAAAGGTTACTATGTGACCCCGTTGTTGGTTCTGGTCTAGTTTATGATTCCTGAACATGTTTGGCCTTGGACTCTGCTTATTTTTGCTTCTTTAATACACATTTTATAACAAATGTGAATGTGTTTTTGCATGTTTTATCTGTGAGCTGCTCTGTGTGCTTAGGTCAAAGGCAGTAATATTTATGTGATGTGTGAACTTCTATTCTAAACAATTCTCCTCTCAGAGTTATTCCATTTCTCTATAGCGTCGGACACATGGCCATGGACCATTTTATTTAACCACAACTGTCTGTATAAAGAACATTTCTCCAACATGCCATGTTTGCATGCATCAAAAGTTCATAGTAAACACAGTACTGAAGGTTTAAAGACATGCAAAGTAAGCCATACAAATAAAACACAAATAAACAAGAAGTGTTGCTGTGTTTTTAGTGCTAAAATATTTCACTGACTGCTGATAAAATCTACAGACCTTGTAAATCAAATTAAAGACCTGTTTGTCCTAGCGTAGCAAAAATAGTCTCCTCAAACCAAACAACAAAACTAAACCAACACATGTAGTAACCCTACACCTGTTCAGTTCAGTTGACAATGCCAGCTCTGCACCCACTTACTTCATTTGCATACTGTGTATGAAAATACCATCTGAGAACAATGAGTAGACGCCAACTGCACATTGGATACAGATCACAAACCAACGTAAGATTCAAATGTCACCTGTCGCAGAAAATAAACTCTACTAGAAAACTACAACAAATGTGTAAAAGTGGTATATACAGTAATTTGAAGCTGCAGTAGATTGTCAACAGGAATGTTTAGTTGTTTTCATAAAAACATACTGTGGTACTGCAATCTGGAAACAATCACAGAATTTTATAGTTCTTTTTTTTTCTTCTTCCTGTTTGTTATCTAGTTGTGTACTTATATGATGGAGAATCATTATTTTTAGACTGCAGTGGGTCAAAACAGCTGCTTTGTCAATGCCACATACCGCCTAAAGCTGAGGGAGGTAGAGGAGCATGAGTTAAAAGAGTTGGAGGCAACACTTACTAGAGGACACATTCAATAGTTTCCAGCTCTCGACGTTTCTTTTAGCAAAAAGCATGAACAGAGAGTGTGTGCGTGTGTGTGTGTGTGCATGTTTGTGTGTGCACATCAGCTGTCCCCCTGTAGCCCTTTCATGTCACCCAACACCAGGGGCTTGTGACTGTGGCTACGGGTGGTCCACTATGTGAGAACTGCTTCCTGCAGGGGGTGTGAAGAGACCCCCTGTTGGTATCAAAATATACAGTATACCACAAGGGGACAAACACACAACATTGCATGCGTAAACAGACAAGTTCAAACACCATACAGAGCTGCAAATTATACTCAGAGGACACGGGTGTCTTTTTTGAAACATCTGACACAGATATCAGCCAGTACTTTCATTCATTCGTTCAACTTCTGAACCCGCTTTATCCTCACTAGGGTCGCGGGGGTCACTGGAGCCTACCCCAGCTACTTAAGGGCGAACAGCCAGTATTTTTTTTTTTGCTAAATTTGGGTCTCCCTTCTGTTGTGTCAGCGTTGGTTTGTTTCTAAGATGTAAATGACAGGAGATGGATTGAAAAGACAGGTAGTGACAGGAGTGTGAGAAGGTGAATGTATTACAAGGACAAATCTGTCTTTAGAAAAGCTCTAATAACATTGTGACAGTAAAGACTATCATTATTTCCAACTTTGATAGATGATGTTCATCAAGCCCTAGTAGATGGCAGTTGTAAGTAACATAAGTGACGGTTTCTGCTGCAATATTACCTGCTTTATTAAGGGACATACAACGTACTAATTAGAGGATAATCTCATCAAAAAATACTTGGATTGATTCTCACAGCTCAACATCGGTTCAATTGAACAGCTCACACTCCACTTCACTTAAAAACCCTTTTTTTGTGTTATCTAAATAGATATTATATAAAAAGCAACGAGTGGATAATATGCAAACATTTGCCTCTGCATTGTAATGTCTAAAGCCTTAGGCAGGCGTACTCATCACTGTAACAGAACTAATACTGCTAAAATCAAGGTTAATAAATTATTCTTACTCATTAAAAGGCATTCTGTGGATAAAAGTTAATTTATAAGGGCATAATAAATAAATGCAGATGTAAATAACTGCAAGGCAAACGTGTCACTGAGTTCTATTCATTTGACTGCATGAGAGATAAATGTTGCTCGTGCTGTGTGGACCTAATGGAGTCGGTTTTACCTTTTCATATGTGTCGCTTTAATCCATATGCAGGTAAGTGAACAGTGAGGTATCATGAGTAAATTAACAGTATGGACAGTATACTAAGAAAAGGAGAGGCAGGAACTGGTTAAAAAAACAAAACAAAAATAAAAAAATAAAAAAAAAACGAGGAGCTCCACAGACACAGATTGCAGTGTGTGAAGAGAAACAGTGACAAAAACTAAAGGAAAATTGATGAACACAAAAGGTAAGTCTGTTAGAGAGAAAAAGAAAACTGAACTAGGACGACGTGAGGGAGATGAATCGATTGAAAATGAGGGGAGATCAAAGAAATAAAGTGTAATGACACGGGAAGAGAAAGCAGAGCGGGTTGAGAAACGGGAGAAACAGAGGGATAGAAACATCATGGGGAGTGAAGAATGATGGAATGGATCCAGACAGGAAAACAGAAAAACACCAGAGCAAAAGTGGGACAATGGTGTTCGACTGAGCAGAGCCAAGCAATGTTAACCTGTGTGTCTTTGTATCTTTCTCGTCATACAAGTCACAGAAGCAGCTTATTCTAAACTAGGCTTTATTCCAAATGCAGTGTTTTGCTTTTTTTTTATAATTTAATTCAGACTTGGATGAATGGAATAGGCATGTAAATGGAGGTTTTTACCACAGTCAGTGACATGTGGCCTGTTGTTCAGTTGTCTATCAAGTATCATAGTGAATACAGTTTACAAGGCTGCGCTGAGATGCACAATCAAACAATTAAAACAAAATCTGCTTTTTCCTCTCCTTCGAAGTAGTAACATATTTACTTTTCAACATTATAAAAGATGTGTATATCACTGGGTTTTAGATACGCAACTATGGCTGTAATAGTAATTTTTTGGATTAGTATAAGATCAGTGCGTACCTCGCTTTAGCCGACACCCCCATGACCCTCACGAGGACAAAGCAGTTCAGAAAATGGATGGATGGATTAGTCTGAGATTAGATTTTCTGATTATCTGACTAATCATTTGATTAGCTCATCGATGATAAATTACTACAACTTCTACCATTCTAGCATTTCTCATACAATAGGTTTGCTTCCTCTATATCTGTTATTTTATATCATGTATTGGTAATAACTTGGAATTTCTCAATCGTTCCATCCCGACTAGTTATTATCAGAAATAAACTAAAACATAGATGCATCAGTGAGAAGAAGGGTGAACTTTCTAGAAAGGAAAAGAGTTAAATATTAAATGTACACCACTTTTAAAGTCACAATTAACTGGAAACGTGTCTTTTTTCTCTTTTATCTCTCACCTATCTATCGCGCAGAGTCATGTAATTTGGACTTCATAACATTTCATAAAATTCTTAAGTTTCAAGGACAAACGTTTAGATAATTGACATCAACAGGACACAGCAGCTGAGATCACAATGTCAGAAGGTGTGTTGGTTTGGTAAAATTACACCAGTGAAGGAAATTTGCCTTGGTTGGTCAATTTTTCAGTATTTCTGCATGATAAACAACATGTTTGGGCATTGAATCCTGTCGTCCACAGCTGAGGATGCCTGTGCTTGACTATTATTTATGTTTATATACCCCAAAAAAGAAACAGTTGGATAAGAATGCAGCGTTGTTAAAATATACTTTGACTTATTTTTCCATTATAGACATGATGAAGACCACCAATGTCATGTTTTGTCTGATCAACTTCATTGCTCCATTCTTCACATTCAGGCTGTAGTACGTTCACGAAAAAAGTTGGAACAGAGGTAATGTAAGATTAATAATGAGACAGCAATATGATTTGTGACAGTGTTCGTACAAAAATCATGATTCCAATCACCTGTCCATAACACCTGTTTCAAGTCACATTGCTACTTCGTTATTTTAAGTCATTATTAGCCCTGAAATTCCCATGTTCTATCATTTTGTTGGATGGAAGAAAATGGATATACAGTATATTTACAAATAAAGATTAAACTGATCAGAAAACATTTTGGATATGCTGTTTTATAATATCTATAATGGATGTTCCACAAATTTCCAATTACTTCTTATTTGGGTTTGTATACACATTTATAATAATCTGATGCACAGCTGCATTTAAAGGGGAAAACTCCTGGAATCTTCATTTTCATTACCCTTGCAAACAGCTTTGTAGTACAACTTAACTGAATATACACAAAAGAACACACATGGCGATACATGACAATTTGATGAAGACACCATTCCTTCTGATGCCGTTTCTCGCACTTTTCATTCACTTTCCCTCCTTAGCCTGTCATTAGTCTCCAGCTTTTGACTCTCTCTGGTTTACAGGTAATGAGTTGTGTTGATCACAACAGTGATGTGAGGTTCACGTTAATTACAGGTAGAAAAACTGATTAATTGTGCTTGTGTGTGAGTGTAGGAGTATTATGCGGTTGCTATAACACAGAGACGGCCAATACCTGACAAATGTGAGACCTGAAAAATTAGTTCAACTTATGGATGTTAGGCTATTACAGGGATCGAATTACAAGTCACTGTCATTTAATTAAACAGACATAGAGAATGACTAATTGTTTAATAAATAATTTTACCGTTCAATTTCACTGTTAAATAAATAATTTTACTATTTATTATCTCTGTAGAGCCTTCATAGAGAAGGTTTTGCGAAGTTTTAAAAGGCAGTGAGCAGAATAGGGATTTAAGGTTGTTCTTTAACCTGTTAAAATCAATATATTAGATCTTTAGGTTGATCACACCTTAAACAAACTGACTGACTTCATGTGCGGATATATGTTTATTGCCAGGATAAACACACTCAAAGTCATTATGCCGCGCTACTGTAAAGCGCCTGAATACCCACGTGCTTTTCATCATCTACCCTTTACTTATCTGAAGCGGTGTTTGTGGAAACATACAACACACACATGGCAGAAACATTAATCTCTGCAGGTATCTATAGCGCTTTTGTCTTCTACTAGCATCTACTTCAGTGAGCTTAGCAAGTCTAGACTTCAAAGCAGACATGAACTTAAGGACTTGAGCCAATTGTAACTTTAGTTTTCTTATCATTTTTTTTTTTTTTCTTTTGTGTGCATCGTGACTCATTTGGGCTTATGGGAACAAGCTTTAAGTCATGTAGCCTGTTATCTTCAATCGTTAGGCGACTGTTAGAAACCAGTGAGCAAAGTCTTCCCCTTTGGTTCCCATTAGGGCATTAACCACAAACAGTAAAGAGAAGACTTGTGCGTTTGAGCTCAGGAAAGAAATAGTAGAAATAACAGGAAGTTGTGGGTCTTGTTATGAAAGGATGATGCAGGCTTTGAAAGGTGACAAGTAATAAGACACACCAGGGAAAAGAAAAGACAGAAATTCACATCTTATATAATACATGAGTAAAAAAAAATATACTTTCTTTGTTGTGTGTTGACTTCTCGGCTAGTATCCCCAAAGTCAACAGTCGCAAGTGAGTAATAGAAAATAATGATAAATAGTATCTGAGGAGGCAAACAAGTGTATATCAACATGCAATAACAAAGTCGAGGGGGGTTCATTTAATTTTTAGCTTTTGTGACGCGCATGGACCAACAAAGAGGAAGTTGGTTTGTAAACAACAGGGCAGCAGTATGTTTAACAGCCTGAGCGAGGAAACACACACACACACACACACACACACAGTGGCGTTCAGGGACGAGGAACTAAAAGCCAAATGTGAGTCAGAGGACTTAGAGCAGTTAAACATTTTAACAGGCACAAGCTGACTCTTGGAGAGTGTGTGTATGAGTGTGTGTGTGTGTGTGAGAGAGAGAGAGAGAGAGAGGGGGAGAGAGAGAACGACTGTGTGTGTATAAAGCCATGGAGACAATAACAAGGCCTGTGAGGGGAGCATGTGGTCTCGGTCTGAATCTAAGTGTCTTACTGCCACCTTTTGACTAAACCTGGAACTGCTTTCCCCTCCCCCACTCGGTGTTGAACAGCAGGGAAACAAAGTAGTACACACACAAAATCTTTATCTGGGAGAAAGGGGAATAACAGAGAGGGAGCTAAGAGCAGAGAGGCACAGGGAAATATGTAATGAAACAAAAATAGGAGCGTGTGGTAGGCAGATACTCCTAAAATATCTTGAAAATCTTTAGTTCAACTTGAGCTGGTGTTCAGTGGAGAGCTTTTGTTGCTCCTCCATGAGTTTCAGCTGTTCATATTCATTTAGATACAAGTATTCTTCCATGTGGTTCTATTCCTGTTGTGTATTTCCTGTAAATCTCGAGAGCAGAGCTTTGAAAACAACTGCAGTGACAATAATTGCAAGTGCCAAAATTGTCGTGCGGAATTACACTAGAGCAGTTGCACAAGACAAAGTAGAATAAACTATGTATAAAGGGTAATTAGTGGAGACTTTTACATATTTTAATAAGTTAAGTGAGTAGGAGAAGAGGAGAGGTGTGAATGCAAGTTCACAGAGGACAGAGCAGATGGTGTCTGCTGGACTTACACAATCCCACATACAAATGCACACAGGCACACAAACACAGTGGTGACATAATAGCAGCATGCCAGGTGTGCAGTTGGTGGCCTGCAGTCTGGCATTGACTGAAGTTGTGTATATGTGCGAGTGTGTCTGTGTGTATCCCGCGCTTGCTTTGTGTGAAAGGGGCCCCCTATTCACTCGTCTTTGCTGCCAGCTTGGCACTAAATCACAGGACAAGACGGCACACACGCGCCCACTCACACACACACACACACACACACACACGCACACACACACTCGCCACCCTCTGTTGTCTTTTTGTCCTGCCTACGGAGAGACCGAAAAGAGGTCAAACAAGAAAACAGAGGTTTCACAAATGAAGGGTGACGCTACTTCAGTTCAACTTTTAAGAGTGGAAGATACAGAAGAACATATTTAATACAGGAATAAACAAAATAAATACTTGTCTCTTTGTTTGTGTTGTATTAGACAATCAGCCAACCAGACCAAAGGTGTACACACAGATACACTCAAGCAAACAGCGTCATGGCCATGCATAATGAGTGGCCATAGAGGTGATACCGCAGCTGGGTTCTGCAAATCTTGCCTGAAGAGACTGGCTGTGAGTGAAACAGAGTGAGCGCACACAGAACAAACAACATATCCGTGTGTATAGTGTGGAAATGTGTTGGCTATGTTTAAAAGTGTGTACAGCTAAGTGTGTATTCAACATAAAGCTGTCAATAATGACAAAACCGATGAAATATTTACACAGAAACAAAAGAGGAGGCGCAGAGTGACAGTGAAAGGGAACAAATCGGACATAAACAGCAGCGAGCACAGCAGAGGGCTGAAAAATAGCACAGGCTGAAGGATACTCTATCTCAATTGTGGCTGCCGTGAATGAGAAACATGAACAGTGTGTAAGTGGCTTTCAATCACTCCTGAGCAACCTGCCGCAGTAGCAGCACCTTCACCACTGACCTGCTGTGGTATGGTATGCCATGCTTGAAACACACAGCCACCGTGATGCCTGATGATCAGCATGATTGACACAACACACAGATGACGACTCGCATTTTTACTTCCACTCCATATGTAACATTCCACAGGTTCATACACTGTTACCGCAAAATCCACACAAATATTAACACAAATCCTACCTTTACAAAAAGAGTATATAAAACCAAAATAAACTGAGGACAAGTTTCCAAACCGATCAACTAATCAGCAAATAACATCCTGTTTCAATCTGTCTTGTTATAATTGCACCTGATTATAATCTGTGGTCATCTGACAGTCCAAAAGAGCAAATAACAAATCAAACCAGAGCTGATAACAAGGAAAAGAAAAGGAAGGAAAGAATTTTATCCCTAGACTCACAAACAGCTGGATGTGTTTTCTTTGTTCACACTAGTGCAGCTACAGCAACCAAGACCAAAATCGCTATATTTCTGAAGTTATAACCCAAGGTTTTCTTATGTTTGCCCAATAATGACACCACTAAGGTTGTTTAACTTATTGTTACATTGGTAACCAAGGTCTTACTTCTAATTCAGAAGTTAAGTTTTCTGGGTTTTTTTGTCCCTGGCCCATGCCATTCCTTTCACTTCCCATAAAAATCAATTTTGAGAAATCCTGCAGACAGTCAGTCGGTGGTAACCTTCTTGAAAGAGTTAAAAAAATTCATTAGTGAACTCGTCTTCACAATCCCAGGGTCCTGAAAAGTAGGACGCATGAAAGAAATGCAGTTATGAGTAATGTTAGTAGTCACCCCTGTGCTTGAAAACTCTAAATGTCATTTGTAAAAAGGTCGATGGGATTTAACAGCTCAAACTAACAAATGAAGCTACAAACTATGCATAAAAACTACACTTTATGTAGGTTGATGCTGGTTATTCCATACAAGTTTATATAGTTTATTTTGAGTATATATTACTAATAGACTTAGTAGGTGACATTGTGTGGCCCTTTCCCTGTGTCCACAGGGGTAAGGCAATTGTGTGTACTGGCACCAGCACTTTTTAACATCTTCCTCCTATGTGTCACCCAGCTTCTCCACAAGGCGGTTGAAGACAACAGTGGGGCGGCAATAGTGTACAGACTAGATGGCAATCTCTTTAATATCAAGGAGGCTGCAGGCAACCACCAAACTGTACAAATTGAGAGTACTTGAGCTGCAGTATGCAGATGACTGCGCTCTTGTATCTCACTCTCCAAAAGACCTCCAGTCTGTCCTAGATGCAGCAGTGAGGACATACAGCAGGATGGGGCTGACCATCAACATTGCCAAAACAGAGGTAGTCTGCCAGTGGAGTGCCAACAACCCACCCCTACCGCCTGTCTTCACTGTCGCCCTCAAACAGCTGTCTGTAGTATCATCCTTCAGATACCTGGGGAGCATCCTCTCGGAGGACAATACTATTGACAGTGAGGTCCCAAACAGAATCCAGCAAGCATCAGCTGCCTTTGGGAGACTCAGGCGCCGGGTCTTTAAAGAACAAAAACCTTCGTCTTTACACCAAAGTTGTCATTATATCAAGCAGTCTGCGTCACCACCCTCCTCTACAGCTGTGAAGCCTGGGTAACCTACAGCCGTCATGTCAAGCCCCTGGAACAGTTCCACATCCGGTGCCTCACACCGAAATCTTGACAGCAGGCTGCAGGAGCATTGAGGCCACAATTACTCAACACTAACTACGGTGGCTGGGGCATGTCATTAGGATGCCCAACAATCATCTGCCCCGCAGAGTGCTATATGACCAAGCTACAATATGGCTAGCGCTCTGCTGGAGGACAGAAGAAAAGATTCAAGGACCAACTGAAGTCAGCACTTAAGACATGTAAAATCAAACCTGGGGACCTGGAGAGCATGGCTGCACCTGGTGACAGCTATGTCTTGATGCGACCCAAACACTGGAAGAGGAAAGGACAGCCAGGAGACAGCAAGCAAAGCTCAGGAGAAATACACCCATGACTGCCAGCAACACCAATATCATGTATACATGTCCCACCTGCAATAGAACCTGTGGATCCAGGAGAGGACTTTTCAGCCATCAGAGACAGAAATGGACGTCATCATCGGACTTGATGGACAACCACAAGCATGTATGTGTGTGTATGTATGTATGTAGGTGTGTATGTACGTGTGTGTGTGCGTGTGTGTGTATGTATGTACGTACGTGTGTATATATGTATGTATGTATGTATGTACATGTGCATGTAAGTATGTATGTATGTACATGTGTATGCATGTATGTGTGTGTGTATGTACGTATGTATGTGTGTCTGTCTGTATGTATGTATATACGTTTGTACATATGTGTGTGTTTGTGTGGGACAGAGGCCATGCAATAAGTATATTAATATATTTGTTACACAATAGCCAGAGTTAGTTGCTAGAGTCTAAACCTTACTTATTGCCGAGGAGGAGATTCAGAAAATCAATTCTTAGCTTCTCAGTGAACTATCCCAGAGGATAATGAATTTGACTGCCTCCACCACACACAGGAAATTTGTGCTGGTGTTTGCATGCTCAGCAGTTTTCCACATGTTGTTTCCAATAGAGGGCACTTTGATGGTGGTGATTCCAGTATGATCAATGTGCTCCTATCAATATTTTCAGTCTCTCTGCTCGCCTGCATTGTGTCTCTATTTTCATTCTTGCTCATCTTCCCATCAATAAGAAACAAATTAAAGATGAATTTTCTGCCTCAGTCTATTTCACCTTAATTACTATGAAGTGTGCAATTCAGGTTGGCACATATGCGTCTATACCTCTGTAGCTATGTGTGTGTGTGTCCATCTGCATTAAACATTCCTGATGATATTAATAGCCGCAAAACAAGCCCATCTGCTTTGATCCTGAAACTCCAGCAGACAATGTTCCTCTGCACTGCTCTAGTCTGCTGCTGTGAAGCCCTGTTGCACCCACAGGATTCAGACCTTGAACGTAAAAGGATTTAATCCAAGTTGTAAATCAAATGTAAACCCCTAAGCTTAAAATCTACCACTGAACCCGAAGAAACCACTGATTCACAAAGATCACTCGTGGAAAAACTTGGCAGCCTTGTCTGCCCATGTGTCACACAGCGGCATGGGCAGAGGTAAAAAGGAGCTGACACCTGTCACAGATGCTGAAGCTAGCCAACAAGCTAGCCCACATATCTGTCCATCTATCTACGGCTATCTGTCAAATGTCATCTAGGTGGAGTAAGGAAACTGAGCGGTGTCATTTCTGTTAATATGTTTGTGTGACGCTGATGCCATCAGTCATGTAGAAATGAGAGAAAACACAGAAGACATCTATGAATATTAGTTTAATGTAAGATGCTATCCTAAAACTACTTCATATGAGGTGCGTTCAGATTATAATCCTAAAAAATTGAGCCATGTCGATGCTTTCATTTGGGGGGGGGGGACAAACAAAAAACATTGCGTCAGTTCTAGAAGTGCAGTGTAATTTCACCAGATATGCTTATGTGTAGATCAAAAATTTGCACATAAAGGAAAAACAGAGCAGCTGTCAGTTTCAGAGAAAAAGCCACAGTAGTGACAGGAGGTTTTGTTTGCGTGATGTCGTCATGCCAACACTAGCTCGAGACCAAAATTCAAGCTGTGTCGTGATTGCTAAGTTGCGTGTCACAGGCTAATGTAGTGTGTCATATAGGAGTGATAGCAGCGTGTCTGTATGAAGCATCGCATCCTGTTTTAGACAGCGCCATCTCAAAAAGACTCTACCGACAGCTCAAACTGACAGGGCGACAGCCACAGCGGGAGCTTGAAGACCACAACAAAAATAGTTCTCTCCTGTACATGTCCCTCACACCTCGGTCTGCCTGCGACACGGTCACTTCATTTAAGAGTCAACATTTCCACAGGACTAAAAGAAACCAATTGCATACAAAACTGTTTGTAACAATACAGCTGGGCATTAAACACAGAGCTTTTATTACAAAAAAAATTAAGCTATATCTGCAGTAAATCACACTATATTCACCTTTTCAATAGTAAAAAAACAATTAACAGTGAATATAGCGAATAGCAATTCAATAGTGTGTTCAAAAGACTGTCAGAGCACGTACAGTATGCAAAGTTTTCTAAATAAACTAAACTAGTACAATTTTTATCTGGCTAGGAGGCATTTTATTCTCCCACTCAAGAGGGATAAATCACAAGGAAGGCGAAACATTAGCGCTTAGTTTACGTTTTGATTTCCCGTCATGTTTTTTCACAAGTTACATAATGTACTACATATACAACTTCAAGAATACTTCCACAGTTGAACTTCAAGAGCGCAAAGTGTGGACGAATGAAGAGCAGAGGGGAACAGAAGATGGGAGTGAGGACTGCAAATGGCTATGAGGGAGAGGCAACAGAAGTGGGAACGAGGAGGGTCAATGACAAGGGAAGCATGAAGGTAGGGAGAGTGTGTAAGTATAGGGGACTAAAGGAAAGAGGGGAAGTGGAGAAGAGGCGTTTGAGTACATTGGCGGCCTGCTGATTGATGGTTGTTTACCTTCTATCTACTGCACTTCCCTTATAGAGAATACTGCTTTCTTCCCAGTTGCTCACCTGAAGGAATGTGATTGAATGTTTCTCTGCAAGGAACAGTGTTTCTTTAGTTTCTTCAGAACTAAAGAAACACACTTTTAATGGCAAAACACTGACCCCGACCCGCGACGGTGTCACGCACAGAACTACACGTATGAATATCTCACATGCACACAATCACAAGCGTGTCATTTTCAGACATCCCTAGCCCCCATTACCTGCATACATTAACAAACCTCTATGATGTTAAAAATTACACATTCATACATTTGAATAATTCAGATTATTTTAAAAGCTCCGCACTCACTCACTCTCTTTATTTTTTCCAGATGGAAAGGGAGCTATTTACCCTGAATCACATTTGAATAAACCCCATAAATCCTCTCAAACTTCCCTCAGATAAACCAATCAAATGCCCCCCCCCCCCAACGCTGGCTCCCGGGCCCATCAAAATTAGCATTCATACTTGTGGTTCTTTTTTATTCAAAGTACATCAAATAGCAAATCAAATTCCACTCCTTATTTGTGAGGCTCAATTTATTTCAGATAAGAAAAAAGTGGCTAATAGAGAGGGAGTGTGTGAGGGGAAAACGGGCCCTGCCGCATCGCCATAATGCAATTCTAAACAAAACAAAAATATCTGATGGGGTAAACAGTGTGCCTTTAGTTCACAGATGAAGCAGATGATTGTATTTGTTCTACGAAAAAAAAATATTATATGTGACAGATGGCGTATACATTAGATGGACAAAGGATGTGGAGGCGCAATTATTCCTCAGATGAAACCGTCTTATCACGCTCGCTAGTGACAGTGTTGGTGCGTTTGGTGAGAATGAGTATGTGGGACTAGATCTGAGGGAAGCAATTACAACATACACAACAAGACACAGGAAACCCGGGGTGTCAAATGTTACATCATAATGTGGTATGGTCAATTTACGAGAAAGTATGGACTGTGGTTTGATGTTAGTTGGTTCAGTAAGAACAAAGTAGTCACAGTGTATGTACTAAAGAGGCCTTCTTCAGCAGCATGTAGATAGTGAAACCTAGAGCCCTTCCTGTTTAATTGCCAGTATCTTTATCTGCCTTAATCTGTGTGTCTCTAAATCATGAGTCGCAGTAACCTCCAGCTTCCTCTTTCTCCGTTTTGAAAACAACAAATAACCGTCTCTGACACTCGTGTTTCCTGGGTTGTAACGGATCACAAACGTACGCTCAAAAACAGAGCATTTGTGTGTGAAGTAAAAACAACTTCTTGTCTTATCTTCGGGAGCTATTCTTGACAAACGGCACATAACGCAAGTCAGTCTTAGAACGCGGCTTAATGATTACATGATAGATTTTAAAGGGATTTTAAAGAAGTGCGTGTTACATAAAGCAGACAGTGCATATGCTGATTATGTACTTACTCATTTACTAAACCTCATTAATTGAAGCAACTTAACAGGCTGGAACCAAATCTGTAATCGGCTTTTGCTTGAACGGAGCACCACTTTCAAGGCCGGATCACCCAGAGCAAATGCTTATGTCACAGAAAACAACCCAACGAATGTAAAGCAGGCACACATGACATAATATACCCTTTCTTAACATGTCAATATGTGCTGATCGACACTGTGTGGACAAAAGTTTTGGGACACGTTGAATTCAGGTGTTTGTTTTCTAACAGAGGTCTGGGCTGCAAAACAACTACAACAAATGTCATAAAATAATTTTATATTGGGATAAATATCATTGCATTGGTTAGTTTTGTTTAAAGTTTTGCTTCCAAAATGCCTCAGAGATGTTTTTTTACTTAATTTCTCCTCAGAAAATTGATGTTTATACACTATATGGACAAAAATATTGGGGCAGATCATGGCTACAGCTCGTAAAATGTCCTGTTCATGCTGATTTGAGATGTAAACATCAATACTTCCTTAAAGTTTAATGGGAGATTTTTCTTCCTATGTGAGATGGTTAGTTGTGGTAGAAAATTGTTAACTGTCAGAGCATGAAAAATATTTCTAGAAATTTAGAGGTAGAACATTTAAATTCATAGTCATGGATTATTAAAAAAAAAAAGTAAAAACCACCTGAGGCATTTTGGAAGCAAAGATAACAATTTAAACAAAGCTAACCAATACAATGCAATGATATTTACCACAATATAGAACTATATCATGACATTTATCATTACTGTTTTAGTATCCCAGACCCCTGTTAGAAAAGAAACACCTGAATTCAACACGTCCCAATACTTTTGACCATATAGTGTAGGACTATGTGTCTCGTCAACCCGCAATGTCACTCACCATTCACATATAACACATGTACACACACACACACACACACACACACACACACAAATACAGTATATACAGGGTTCAAGCAGCTGGTGAGTATGCCCTTGACTGCCCACCCCCAGGCACTGCAGTGGTATGGATGCAGCTGTTTTAAAGAGTTCTGGATGTGGTTTCGAAAGCCATGCCCTTGCCAAGGGTACAGCCGACTGAAACTAAGCCCAACAACAGCATCACTTCAAAAATCACAAGTGTCTTATAGAAGTCACTGCAGCTTTGTATTGGAGCCAGGACGCCACTACAGCAGGGATCTGGACAGCACATAGAGCAATGCTTCAACAAATACTGTACGCAGAGTTCACTGTAACTGGACTATCTACTTAACTCATTGAAAACCTTCAGTTGGTTGAATAATATTGGCTGCTTTTCTTCTTTCAGCACCAAATTTCCTCTCTATCAAAGAGACTGAATTATTATTTCATTGTCATTCTAATAAGAAGTAAATACACAAATTAGTCTAAATCTGTCTGAACTGCCAAAACAAAACAAGCTGAAAGGTTTTTTTTTTGGTTTTTTTTTTATAATTTCCCTGTTTCTGACAGCTCTCAAGAGTGAGGTCTTTGTTTGTACACTGACACTAAAAAAACAAGATGTAGCTTTATTTAGGATTTCATACACAGAGCAGAAAGCAAAGAACGGGGATGTGAATTTCAGTTCATGTGCTTATTTGTGTATTTGTTTTAACGTTTACTTACACAAATGTACAGGAGAAATTTTAGCGAGACACCAGACTGTAAAAGGTGGTGACAATTTAACAGATTATAGTCAAAAAGAGTCAAAAACTGGGTAAAATTCTCATATAAGGAACATTCTGGCAGCGGGATTTGTATTATCGATGTGTAGACTTGCCCTTGACTGACCCGCCTGGGGCTCTAATCGAGGCATGGCCTGCTGTGCAGAGGGGATGCTGGGAGTCTATTCTTAAGGAACAGATGCCAGGGCATAACAGCTGTTCATTTGGCAACTAACTACAGCCAACTGGCTGGACCCTCTACCCAAGAACAAAAACATCAACATGTGTTACTAAAACCTCCCCTACCCCCCGAACAGGAAAGAGACACACAGGCAGTATACGAAAGCCTTGGGCAGAGACGCGCACAAATACACCGACTTACATCTGACATGAAAACTGGCAGCAAAACCTACAGAACAGCATCTACATTCAGTTACGTGAACACAAACAAATTCCAAAGATGCATTGAAGTTGAAGGACTGAGTCAAGCCAACTGTGAGCATAAACAGGAGGACAACCTTGTAGTATTGTCACTTTTTCCTTTCTTTTTTTTTTTTTTTTGTATTACAGCACCAACAAACATACACACAATTCAAAGCCGTGTTGTGATTGTGTCTAAACCATTGTGAGAAGGCACTTACCCTGGAAGGACTGCCTCGCTCTCTCCACCAGCTCTTCGACAGGGTAACTGGCCAGGTCGCCTCTGGCATGTTTGGTCTTACAGTAGGTACATGCATTCAGACACCTAAACAAAGAGAAAGAGACAACACGATGACCATGAGATAGAGGCAGGGATGATGTTTATTCACTCTGATGAGAGACAGGATGACGGAGAAATCCTACAAACGTTAATACAATTCCGTGTGCAGAGCTTGCAAGTGGCTTTAAGCAATATATGCATAGAGTGGGGACAACATATAGTGATCATGGGTCGAACCAACCATCATTATGACTAAAATTCTAATTTCTCAGTTATCTGTAAGTCTGAGAAGCAGGATTATTTACTTTAAACCTCTGTCATATGAAGACAGATATAGGTAATGTTGCTGCACATCACATCTACAGCTTGCAGGACTTCCCATTCCCAACATGAAACATTATCACATTATGACAAAAATATTCACAGTCAGTTGTTCATAATTACAATGATACATGTCCAAGCAATATTTCAAAGCAATGTTTATAGTCTGATTTTTCTTCAGTTACTTGTGATGATAAAATGACTGCTCATGAGTACAACATGACAAATATTTGTTTGATACGTTTAAAGCAACAACATTTAAGACGTTTAGAATTATTACAAAACCTACAAAGTTGAGTAATATGAAGTGAAAACAAACTCTGAAGCCTTTTGAAAGTGTAAGTGCAGTGCAAGCAACATTTTCATTGCAATAAAAAATTATATCATGACCTTTGTCACTGTTTTTAGCATGAAACACCTGGTTTCAAAGTGTCCCCATACATTTGCTCATATAGTGTATTTTTGAACCTGTATAATGTAACCTGTATAATACATTTGCTCATATAGTGCATTTTTGAACCTGTATAATGTAACCTGTATAATACATTTGCTCATATAGTGCATTTTTTAACCTGCATAATACATTTGCTCATATAGTCTATTTTTGAACCTGTATAATGTAACCTGTATAATACATTTGCTGATATAGTGTATTTTTCAACCTGTATAATGTAACCTGTATAATACATTTGCTCATATAGTGTATTTTTCAACCTGCATAATGTTCAAACTGTGAGAAATACTCAACATATCAGACTCTGTGCTCGTAGTAAAGGCTCAAAGAGACTAACATGAAGGCAGTATTAATGTGTCGGCTCTGTTGACTGTTGGCTCCTGCAGCCTTCATGCACTTTCTTAATCACAAAAAGCCTATAGAGAGTGTCCTGTTTCTTCTGTTTTTTTAACCAACAGCACAGGTACACCACGTGACAACATACAGTATTGTGCAAACGTTTAAGGCCACACGCAGGTTTGTTGTTTTTTGCAAGAGTATAATGATATATTAAAATGTACGTCTTGGTCTCTGTAACAAGTCACAAGTAAAATACAGAACAGCATTAAAAACAAGAATTTCAGAAAAAAAATCAATCAGACTGAAGTATCTAGTATTCCTTCCTTCCTTCCTTCCTTTGCAGACATTATGAGATTTACTGAAGTAATCTTCTAGTGTTTCACACCAGGTTTCATTCAACACACGTCTGATGTGTCTTATTGTTTGGCTATTTTTTGTCACCAGAACAGGCATCACACTAAACACTGGCTGGTTCCTGTACAATCCATGTAGTTTATATTTTTTGTGAGTTTTTAAGGCTGTGCACAATATTCCCCTCTACTAATTAAGTTGTATGTTAATAAAGAGACTGTGAAATAGATATTATGCTCATTACAATTGTGTTAAAACAATATAGTAAAGGGTGGCCTACAACTTCTGCACAATACTGTATTCAGCTTCAGTCACAGGAGAACTCATTTTATGTGGTTTTTCATCACAGAAAGTTATTTTAAAGTGTGTGAAGTACCAGCAAAAGGTATGAAAAGACTCAAAACTAACATACTATTTGACCTTTACATATGAATTATCTAACCAGCATTTGTAAAGAAACGATTCTGTCCCTTACCTTTGTTTCATTAGTGGCTGATTATATATTTATTACCTTATTCACATAATTTCATATTTCCCAATTTAGTTTTTTCATAAAACACTACACAACTTATCATCCATCCATTTACATTTCCATCAGCTGCACAATGGGAAAGGGATGGGAGTGAGTAGAACAGAGTGAAAAGGGACATTTTAAATAGAAACTATTCATGCACACTTTTTCCAATCAAGCAGAAGCTGTGGAGGAAAAATGGAAATCTAAAGTGTTCTTTTTCTCCTAAACTGTTTATAAGGACTCCAGCTAGCATCAGAATTAGCGTGGACAGCTGTCTCTCAGACTGAGGCAAGCAGTGGAAAGATTGGACTCAATGCATTGTTTTGTTTCACAACATGCATTCAAATTGACTGTGAAAGGAAGAGAGTCAGACTATGAAGTACAAAAATTAAACACAGAATACGCTGAAAAAGTGTCTGAGTGCAGATCCAGAAGCATGGTGTGTTAAAAACATAAATCTCTGTTCAAGTATAACGGGGGCTTTTCTTTTGAGAGTTCTCTTTGAGTCGCCACGGCTGAAAGAACCGAGGCCACTCTTAAAAGTACTTTTTGTATTTAATCCATTATGTTTCGGTTTCTGACCTCCGATTTGTCACCCTAACTTAAAAAGATAGACTGTTATTATCGCAGTAATTCCTTTTCACTCAATACTTCCCTGTTTACTCTTAGCTGATTCAGGGATATGGGCTTAAAAAGGGCGCTGGTTAAATGTGGTTTTGTTAGTGTGAACAAACTCAAAGGGAAAATGACACACAATGGCTTTCTTGCCAAAAAGTTTCTGTATATTTTGCCCGTCACATTGAGATTTCAATATTAAATTGTGTTACACTTGACACTGTATACAGACAGTGAGGTTAAGTGGTTTGATTAAAACTGCCCTTAAGTCGAATACAACATGTCAAGTAGTATTTTCAGCACAGGTCCCCATACCAACCAAATTGTGGATGTAATAATGAAGTATGTTGGGATACAAATGAAGAAACACAGCAGCAGCAATACAAACGTAACATGGAATAAAGAAAATAAAGATCAAAAGGTACAGTTCCTCTTTGGCAAAAACATCGCTGTTTTCATATAAATTTACTGAGGGATTTCTACACTTCACTGCATTAGTGAAAATCTGTTACAAATGATTAATAACCAACAAATGTGGTGACGTAAGGTCCTCAGTGTGAGGCTCTTAAATCACACTGTAAAAAAGGAGCGTAAAGCCTGCTCTCTATCATGACAGACTCAACTAGCATCACCCTGAAGCTTCACAGAAATAGGCCAACAACACGTCGCTCTCACTGGACAAGCAAAGGTGTTTATATGTCGTCTTTCTAAGTCATGCTGATTTCCTCGCAGTTCTAGTGCCACTTCTGCAACAATAGTTTCTGCTTTGCTACACCATGAGTCTGTTCGTGTTGCAGAAAGAATACAGGGTGACTTCTGAGGGCGCAAGTTTCTAAAAGTTTACAATGATAAAAAAAAAAAAAAAAAAAAGATAAAATAGGTAGTTAAACAGGGTTTGGGAATATACAGAAGCCTCTGTTTTTCAATTTTACCAGTGGTGTGCAATTTTTAACTTTTTTTTTTTTTTTTTTTTTACTGTGAACCGAAGACGAAACATGCCTAAAATAGTGTTGTTCACTGAGTATCATCTATCATTTAGAATATTTATTGATTAAGAAAATGCTAAATACAAATGAATAAACTTTCTATTAAATACACATACATTTTTTCACAATGACTACATAATCATTGTGTCATGATTAAGAAAACTGATTATTTTGCATCATCATGATATTCTCTATTCGTTGATTGGATGAAACAAAAAAATACATATTTCAACATAATTTCCACATTGTTTACACAGTTTGAATGTTCAGGATCTTAGTGGTAATGAGTCGAATGACAACTAACTCGATGGTGGTTTATTTTAATTTTGTACATTGGTCTTTTGCATGTTTTATTCATCCATGTGATATCTGACATGTTGAATGTTTATCATGAAAAGATAAAGAGGTAGATAATTTTAGAAATTCCATCTATGCCAATGAATGGCTCTTCTTCATGAGGTGTAAAACCATACCTAAACTATTATTAGGCTTATATAATATAAAATTACAGTGTTGTAATAAAGTTAACAGAATCGCAGCATTAACTGCAATTATTTATAAGACAATTAATCAAGTGAAAAGTCATTGTGATTACAATATTAT
>JAPQRQ010000009.1:14125603-14163061 GCA_037367365.1 Apogon talboti | reverse complement strand
GTGGCTGCATAGGAACCGTGTGTGTTTTCCCAACTTCTTGTTTTGTCTGTAGACAGACCTTGAGACGGTGTTTTCACTCGATCAGTCGGCCTATTGTTACCAGAGTGATATGATGTTTGTTTGTTATTGCACTGCCAGACGTTCTGATAAAAACTCAGTCAAAACGGTGCTCGTATGGAGGCTGAGTCGCTGTTTCATCATAGAACCTGTTGCGGGCCTGCTTCACTGACCACTTGATGTGTAAGTCGCTGTCCGACTGTGACTCCGTCCATGTGTTAATGACTGTGATCTGCTTTCGGGGGACAAAGACAGCTGCCGACAGAGCAAAAGTGTGTCATTGTCCATGTAATGTGACTTAGCGCCTTCCATTGGAAAAGAAATCGACAACTCTGGACTATTTACACGATGGAATCACTAAAAAATAAATAAATTTTAAAAATGCCTGTGTAAATATTTTGTGAGACAATGTGTTGTGTGGGTGGTTTTGTGCCTGTAAACTGTGTTTGCCTGTGACACACTGGGGCTAATTCAGTTACTCGGGGGATCTGTAGTGTAATGCCTTCTAATGACACACAATCTCATTTTGTCCAAGGAGACACATCAATCTTTTGGATTTACTGTGGGGAACATGGTCTCTCCTGGTGAGTGAGTAGAGGAAACACTAGATGGAGTGTGTGTGTGTTTAAGGCGTGTTTGTGTGTTAAGCAGTGGGAAGGAGGGAAATGGAATAATATGTTCAGACCAGTGGAGCTGAAAACTACCCATACATAGATTTGATAAACAGCGGGAAGGCCACCATGGTACATAGCTACAAGAGCTGTGTGTGGGTGAGTGTGTCAGTGACGGTGAGCGTGTCTGCATACGATCATGTTTGTGTCGAGAGCGAAACAGGAAAAAAAAAAATAACGAAAATGGCAGATCCTTTGTGGAGGTGTGCTTGTGTGAGGTACATGTGTGCTCAAGTGCAAAATAAAAAGAGACTGTGTGTATATTGTGCAGCCATGCATTCTCACAATCCTACATGCATATGTGCGCGATCAGAAACCCTTGTGTAAAAACACCCTTCACTCCTCTGTAACACTATCTTTGTGAAGCACATCAGCACATTTTCTTCCTCTTTTGTTGCCGCTTCATATGATGGGTTTTTTTTTTTTTCCTCTTTCTGCTCCTCGGGGAGGAAAACAACACAGAAAAGAAAAGATGAGATCATTGACCAACGATCAACAAAATGAAAACGCAGTCAAGTAGAGCTATGTTCGTGTATTTGGTTTTGAGATGAGCGACAGATATTGACAGATTATCTGTAGTGAATATTACATGGGCCTCGGGTGATGGATGTTGTCTGAATAGAGGCTCAACATCCAAGTAGTAGAACATGTGCTTGGATTCTAAGTGTGTGTAGCACAGAGACGACTAAGGAGTGTGCTCGTGTCTTCCTTTGTGATATCTTGTACCAAAACTGCCTGCTTATTCAGGTCTTATATGATTCCACACAAAAACTCAAATGGCAAAAAAAAGCATACTGGCCTCATTGAACTGCTTTTCACACACATCATACCTGTTCTATCTGTACGACACCCGTTTATTTCTTTAATCTACAGATATGTTTTCCTGCAGTCTTAGAGTGATGCTACTCTTCTTCAAAGATGTTTTTTTTTTATTCAAGGTGTGTCACAAATGAGCTATGCTGTGTCTGTTTTTACCTCCCGTTGTTTCGGCTTCGAGCATAAAAAACTAAACGTGCTGAGTTCAAATGATCTCCGAACAGAAATTGTTGCAAGGAGGTCTGAGATAAGAATCCAGCAGCGTTGGAAGCTCTGAGGTGTTCTGATTGGAACAGACAAAGTGGAGCGCGACTATCAGCTGCTTAAGACTATCATTTGTGTGCTGAAAGCATGAAAGCAAGAATGTGGGTATGATAATAGTCAACAAAAGGAAAGTCGGTATTAAACGATGCTTACACTCTGGAAAGTTAAGTGGATGGGAGTGTTAGGAAATGCATGGAAAGGATTTGATATTAGTAAAATGTATATTCTACAGCAGCCATGTTTTTTTTTAAATCTCATATCATAAAAGATAAAAAGATTATATTTTTTTCCATGGTAAAGAAAAATCCAGCCACAGCGGGAAGGAGATATTATTTGTTTGGTGTAATGATTATCTTTGTCTTTGTGTGGGAGTGTTCATAGGCAAGAAGAAACACAATATTTTCCCACAACATATATAAGAAAAACAAAGAAAATAGTAAAGAAAATAAGAAAATAATAGCATAGACCCTTGGATAGTCTGGATGTTCAGTAAGCATTAAATGGGCCTAAATCTCAAAGTTTTACATATTGGAAACATATAAAGTCAAACAGTATGATTACGAGAAGTACAAGCATCACTCAGGGTCTGGGATTTTCCCTAAATAGTGACTTGGTGAAACAGGTTTGCGCAATTGTCTTACAGTTGTGGCCAAAAATGTTGTCGGTACATAAAGGTGATTTATTTGACATTAAGATACTTTGAAACTTTAAAAATGTGTATGGTTGTTCTTGAACGTACCCCCAGAAACACATGAAAACAAAAATAAGTACAAATTTTAAGCAGGAACGCTTGCAAAGATAAAATACATGTCATTGCCAAAACTTCTGGCAATGATTACACTGCAAAAGAAAAAAAAAAAAAAAAAAAAGAAGCCTCTATCCAACCATGCCCTGTATCATCTACACTCCGGCCATCAGGATTCAGATCATTCAGTCACGTCAGTCTTGTGGCACTTGTGGTATCTTCATTTAATATCATAAACACATGAATTTAGCCACATTTTTATAGACAGGGCTGTGAGTGTACAAACAAATATGATCCACTGCTTCAAACCTTGTCATTTAGCCATAAACAATCAACTGACCATATCATTACTATTGTCACTCGCATGGTTTTCCACTTGAGTACACATGTTATGACCAAAAACAAAAACAACAGAAGAAAAAGAAAATAAATCAAGTATTCTTTGTTTACCTGGTTGGTATACTTCAAGTAATAAAGGAGATGGCTTTAAAAGTATCTCAGTATGTCTGCCACTATTTTCAAAACAGTTGCTTGTATGTGTGTGTTTGACATTCTGATGGTCAGATGATGGTTCCAATGAAATACATGATATGAACAGATACAACACTATAGGTCTTGTTCCAGGAGACAACATAAACATAACCACATAAAAACACACTAGATATTTTTGAGGTGGCTCACCCAAAAAGGGCTGAAACATGTTAAAGGGGTTATATGTAGTATTGATATTTCAACCTCTCAACAGCGGTTAGAAGTCGCGTACCAAAACCACCAACGAATCAATGCAACCACTATGTATCCACAGACTGTATCACTCACTGAATTAAGTATAAAGCTCATTGTTTACACACATCTGTTTTATGGTATCATCATGTTTGCTTTTTCAAACAATTGCTCAGAGCCAGTTATTTTGACAATCGGTCAAAATAACTGTGTCTTATAATCTTCACATGATGCATCAGCTGATAGTTTACATTACAGCTCTGTTAACTTAGCTCTGAAAACAGCCACAATAAAACCCCAAATCTCCTCTGTTTTTACTGTATGTTTGTGTTGTCAATAGCTGCGCTAAAGACCTCTTTGGAATCGTCCAAAACAAGGTCAGAACTGTCACAGTTTAGTCTGAACCGTGGAACAACAAATGGCCAACATAGTGAACGTAACACCATTACACACCAGTGTTATATCTTCATATGCTTTATAATCAAACTGAAGAAGAAACGGTGTGATTTCAGCATCAAACTCCATTCTTTTCATTTCGAGCTATGTCCAGTGTTGAAAACAACAGTGCTTCCAGATTTTATCACTTTGTCACTTTCTTTGACTCTAAAAGTGGTTTCTTAGCAGTTTTCATTCCATTTCATTGCTTGTGTGACACTTTGGTCAAAGGTGTTTGTTTTCTTCACCATGGAAGATCAGCAGAGTGACTCTCTACTCAACACTCTAATGACAGTTTTAGGTTGGTTTATATACAGACTATTCTGGGGGGGGTTGTGTCACATTTTAGGCTACACCAAAAAAAAAATCACTTTGTGTCTGCACCATTCTTGTCCAAGGCTGTGGAAAATTTCATTAGTCACATTTATTTGTTAATTGTCTTTCACAAATAACATATCAACATTTGACCTCCACGAGCCACCTCCAATGGCCATTATAAACCAATTTTTTAACCACAGCTGAATGTCCCTGACCACCAATTCACATCTCTCCCAGCTCTCCAAAGCTGTAGAAGTTACACTTCAATCACAATGGGTAACAGAAATCCGTGTAAAAGGTCAACAGCAAAGTTGATAAGGCCTGTTATTTTACTGTTCAGGCTCTGAGTTGATGGAGAAGTTTGTAGCAGCCATGCTCAAATCACAGGAAACAAGAAGCTAACACACTGGGGACCTCTAACTCAGAGAAGGCAAACATATTCACAATGAACCACACCACACAATGCAAGCATGCAGACACTTTTAACTCTGTCTCTGTAAGCTTTGTTTATACAGTACGTGTGTGTGTGTATTTTGCCATAGTGAATGTCGAAATCAAGGATTTTGAGGGGATAAAGGTCTGTGAGAAAAGGGCCACTAGCCTGTTCAAATCTTTTATTGCTCTAACTAATCATAGAAATGAACAAAATAGATAGGAGACAAAAAATGATTAGAGATTAATGCTAACATCTTGAGCAAAGCATCCAAACCATTTGTGCTTGAAATATATTAAATATCCATTCAAATTTCCAACAATGGCATCAAGCAATATTCAACATGGCTTAATGGCCAGATTAAATTGGCTTCCCGTCGAGTAGATAAATGTTACTTTCAGTGTCAGGAGGTGAAAAACACAACAAGGGAAATGAATTGACAGAGCTGAACAAAGGAGAGAGGATAAAATACTGCATGGGCTCCAAGGTTATCCTTTATGTACTCTCTGGGTAGGTGAGGCCAGCAACTCTGAGTAAGAAATTTCCACTCTTCTTTGATAAAAATCCCAGGCTGTTGAAATCTATTCAGTATTAAATTCTTCAGGTTTGTTCCTATTCAAGACTGTTAGCATCTTTATTTGTCGACTTATCACAGGCTTAACTGTGCAAGCAAACACAGCACAATTGTGTGCAGGGGGTGGCTAAAGAAAACATGAAATGAAGCTGTGAATTTTACTGTGTCCTACAACAGCCGAGCAAAAAACACACCAACAGTCCAAACAAATAAAAAAATTTGCATTATAGATTCCTAAGAAACTGTTTGGGAAGAGTAAATCCAAAATAATGCAGGCCCAAGAACCCTTAGTATAAGTGTCTATGTTAATATTAGCAGTCTTCTTAAAAGTGACACAGGGCTCTGCTATCAACAGCAATTCGCCTTCAAACTATTTGATGGAAAGCACGAGCTCTGAGCCGTGCAATCAGACATCAAGGCAGCAGTCAGCCTGCCAGCAATTCTCCACTCATGTGTTTGAGGGAGCTCTCAAACCACAAGAAGCCCACTTCGACTGCCTGTTCCCTCTGTGTTATCCCGTCTGCCTCCCTGCCTGGAGGACACAAATGATGAAGTTGGTTACTGGTTTGGGGTTCGAGTACAGGATCATTAACACCTGACTGTAGCACAGTGCAATAACACTGACAGAGATTATGACTGCCAGATATGTGACTAAAAGGGTAGAAGGGAAGAGGCACATAATGAAATAAAATGAACTGTAACTGTGGAACAAAGAAGCTTTTTTTTTTTTTTTTTAATTCCTTGAGTCTAATGGCGGTGGTTCACACAAACAGAAACAGTAACAAATACACAAGTTTAATGACCCATCCTGAGTGAATGGCTGTAAATTCCCTGTTTACGATGCTCAAGCATCACGACTAAACTTGCTCACAAAAGGGCTTTTTACTGTTGCTGACAACAGACAAACACACACACACACAAATACAGATATACAAAGAACAAGAAAGGACCATTAGTGTAGCCTTGGGCTATACATACACGCATGCATCCCTAATAGTATCAAGCGTGGTAAAACTGAGACACAAAACAGAGCATTTGAAAGACATAATGCAGTCTTTTTCCAGTCTGAGGCTGTATAAAAATGAACTCTGCCCTCAGGCTTATATGTTTGCATAAAGAAACTATGGAAGGAAAAAGCAAAGAAACAATACAAAACAAAATTCTGGAAACCAGAAAACAGAAAACAGGGCTATGCTGCCCTTGGTAGGTGATTTTAACTGGAACCCAAATGTTTACAGATATTGAAGGGATTTTGCTCTTAAATATGTCAAAAAGATGACTCAAAAAATCTACACAAATTAACCAGAAGAAACCTGACTAATTTGCTTAAGTACTAAGCCGGGGGGCATTCAGGGACTAGCTGCACTATTATTTCAGAATACATTTTCTGATGGAGATAAAATTAACTTGGTGGAAAAAAGCCAGTCTAATTTGATTTAATAGGTACAAATGAAATTAATATGCAACTTAATGAAACTAATATTGTGAATCAATTTGAACATGAAATTAAATTTTCATGTAATCCCAGGTGAAATACTATGCCAGACTGTTTAGAGGATGTGCACTAATAAAGTGAAGGGGGTGCACATGAGATTCATCTGTCGGACTCTACCTACAATTGTCCTGTGCAAAGTAATCTGAAACGGACAACTTAGAAGCCAAAGCATGAGTCTGAATGTTCTTTTTCTGTATAAAATCCCACTTTGAGTGATTGTTATTTGATTGCTAGTCCAGCCTTACAGGTCTGACAACGCAGTGCCTGGTTGGCGTCCCCTGCCTCAGCACTTTAGAGTCAGAAACACTGAACAGTTTGATGGATTATTATAGTGCAGTATTTGTGCTCTGTGTCATCTTGGTGTCTGACAACAGAGCCACATGCTATTTAGATGTTTCAGTGGCTGCTGAGCTGACAGGCAGTTTGACAGCTGTGTATTTTCAGGTTTCAAAGCGACATGCATCTAAATACACAGACCTATTTTAATCCTCATTCTCTTTACAAGCATGGGTTTTCTACACTGAACACCGCTACAGGTTGCCAGTAGTTTCACATAACAAGACCTATTTCCACA
The DNA here is from genome assembly GCA_037367365.1 of Apogon talboti. Taxonomy (NCBI): domain Eukaryota; kingdom Metazoa; phylum Chordata; class Actinopteri; order Kurtiformes; family Apogonidae; genus Apogon; species Apogon talboti. The sequence continues at coordinate 14,155,956 of JAPQRQ010000009.1, read as the reverse complement.
GCCATGTTGACTGTGCCTCTGTAAACTCATCTCAGTTGGCAATAACTGCAGACACAGTGACAGTTTTTACAATATATTGTCAAAGGTGAAATTGTTTTGTTGTACATTTGCAAGCAGAGAAGCGGGTCGTTTTATCAAAATGACTAAAGCGGCATGGGGAGAAAAAAAAAGTTTGTCTTTGTCAAACCATTTTGAATCTGTAGTTTCAATTTCAAAACTAGAGTCCATCCTGTGAGGTCAACAATGATATGAGCAAAACGCTTGACAAAAGTGGTGTCGGTTTGTTTTAAAGGTTCATTGTGTGGCCGACTGAGTGGCAATCTGTCCTCACCCTCCCCTATGGTAGCTGCTAATAAAACCCCTTAGAAGAGCCCTGGTTTGTTTGTTCTGAGCATTTACGATGCGGAAAAGCCACTGTGGTCCACGCTCAAATGTATTAGGTAAAGTAAAGTACCTGACTAGTTTAATATGTATTGCCTGCCAAGATTCACTATGGCAGTGTATTTGTTGCAGAGACAGGGAGGGGTACAGTGCAGGGCATGCCGCGTACACCGTAGAGAACAGGAAATGACCTCCAAATTTAATCACATCCTGACAGACTAGGTAGTAGTACCTTCATTGTCTTTAGAAAGGCTCAGCAGTTCCTTATTGTGGCACAGTGTGAGTCATGTGATCAAAACAGTGATGTGTTTTAGTCCGTGGCAGAACCAGACTGTAAAATTTCCAAAAAGCAAAAGATGTTGTGAACGTTCAGTGTTTTCATGAGATCATGAATAAAACAGGTCATAAATAATCAACTTGTCAGTGAGTTTCTCCTCCATTATCACTGACAGTGTGGATACTACAAGTCCCTCCCCTCCTGGGTTTTGATTGGTTGGGCGAGTGACAAGTGACATTGATGAGTGCAGTGTCGTTGCAAAAGTTTGAACTCTTTTCATCTCAGAGTGATATGAGGGCAATGGGAAAAAAAATTCTCTGAGCTCAGGGAGTTTTTGAGCCAAGAACGCTGAGAGACGTAAACACTGAACTTTATGAGATTTGTCTGGGAAAAAAACACAGAAAAAAGTGATAAGCTTAAGCAATATCACAACATTTACGTATCTTCATCCAGAGTTGCAGTCATTTTTCAAAAAGATCTTGTGATACTGGGAATGCATAAAATCTTCTCCTGCACATCCGTAAGATTCTTAATGGGGTTCAAGTCTGGACTCTGTGGAGGCCAGTGTGTGAAAATCATGCCTCATGCTCCTTGAACCCCTATTTCACAACTTGAGATCAATGACACATGGCATTTGCATCTTGGAATCAGAAAGAAACGCATTGATGGAAAAACCTGGTTAGTCAGTGTATTCAGGTAGTCAGACCTCGATTTCTGGACAAATAGCACTGCTGAACCTAGACCTGACCACCTGAACCAAACCTAGATCATGACACTGCCCCCACAGGCTTGTACTGTAGACACAAGGCATGATGGGCGATCACTTCATCCACCTCTGTGCTCATCCTGATGCATGTACAATCTGAACAGAGTCAATCTGCACTCATCAGACCACATGATCTTTTTGCACTGAAACAGCAAATCAAAGCCTGTTTGTTCGACTGTCCTCACTGATAAGTGGTTTCTTAAGGCTACACAGCTGTGAAGGCCCAATCCCTTGGGTTCTCTTCACATTATGCATGTGGAAATGCTCTTATATCTTATGATATTATTTCAACAAACTTTTACACAATCTCTGATCATCATTATTCAACATATTTTTTCCAGCCACATTTCTTCCTTAAAAATTAGAGTTCACCATTTCCTTCTTGGTTTTAATGTTGCGTTGGACAGTTTTTCCCAATTTTAGCAGATTCAGTAATTTCCTTATTGTTTTCTTTGCCTGATGCAGGGCAATCAATTGGACAGCTCTGAAACAGAGTTTGACATGGTTGTCTCAGAAATGAGAAGCGACTCACTACTTCAGTTAATAACTTGTTGGAGGTGACACATATTAATCACTGCAGTAACTATCTAATGGGATGCTCTTTATTTGTTTAGTTAAATCCAGGTGGTGACTTCTTTTTCTTTTTTGCTAGGCAGTGTGTGCACCATATTTGACCATTAAATTATTCAAGATGCAAGACTTTTCTAGGCCCTGCAGATAACCTGTGGAAGCACTCTGCCCTGCAGCATGACATCAGTTTGACATTTGGCTGGAATACACAGGGAAGGAGAGAGGCAGAGAATGAATGCCACATGTTCACACAGACAAACTGGCAAAGAGACATAAAGGCCACACACACACAAATTAATAGTTCCAAATGTTCTGACGCAGAGGCAGTTTTGAGAACAACTGCAACTGATGCTGTGCATGTGTGTATGTGTGTGTGTCAAACAGAGATCTCTCTGTTTCATCAGCTGACAAATGCCACCAATGATGTCACTAGTACCTCAGATGAATATTTAAAACAGATCATCTAAAAACAGACACACAAAGGGCACATTCTCTCTTGCACACAAACACACACGGACGTCACACAAGCAGACGCACACTAACCATGAACCGTGTCAAATTCATGGCACCAGTGACAATTTGCACAAAAGCACATATTAAGCATGGATTTGCAACGACACAAGTGTTATTTGGGGGAGATTTGTCAACAGCCAACAGTTCACCCAGTCCACGTTTTCATGTAATCCCCTGGTCTCCAAAAGAGTTCATATTGAAAGAGTACAAACAACGGGATTTATCTGTAGCCAGTCTGACCCCTTTGAAAAACAACTGGATCAGATATAGACCCCCCGCTGGCAGAGAGCTGGCACGAGACTGACATCTGTACACGCATAATTCAACACACATCAAAATTCACACAATCAAAGTTTCCAAATCCGGACTGAAGACCCATAAAAGCCCACAGCCACAGAGACGTCCAAATAAGCAGGTACACAATTGAGTAAAGTATCAGTATTTTGGTCGTCTCACCTTAACCTGTGATTTAATATTCATCAGCCATTATCTACAAAATACACAAAGACTCCAAAGGGCCAAAACAGTATATCTGTGTCAGAATGGGTGGCAGCTTCACATAAATATTACATTTTGTTTTCATTTCAATCCCTCAAATTAATGGAATATGAACAACTGCATGTTTGGTGAACCGCTTGGATTTACAGCTTACATGTGTGGTAGTCTAAGAAGCTTTAGGAATAAAGACTGACCAGTGCTTAAGACTATAAACATCTAGGACACAGTCAACTATTTAGGAAAACTTTCAGGGCAACCCAGCTAGAGAGCTGACTGGTCAGAACCCTGAATAGAGACCACCAGTTATGTTCTTTGTTTCCCTTACCCTTTGCTGTGAGACATACTCTGTTTCCCCACATTTCCCATCCTGTCCACACTTTTCACTGTTTGGGGGGGGGCATGAAATCAAAGGACCCCAAATAGGAACTCGTTGAATGGTTTCTTTGAACTTTTAACTCTTCGTTAGAAACCTAATGCCTCTTTAAAGACAAAGATCCTCCTTTTTCCAGTACAACAATGGTAGGTCAGTGTGCTACGAGTAAAAGCCTATTAGTAGCATAGTAGTTAGCCCGCAAAGTCCAGGGGTCCACTAATAGAAAATCCAATAAAATGCTGAAAACCCCTTCATGGCACTAACAACTGTCATGACATGATGTATGATCATGCAGTGTCCCCCGGTTTGTAGATTGTGATTAGTTACATCACAAAGCTCATTAACTTATTCAAAATAAGTACGCAGTTAAACCAAGCGGGTTATTGTTCTGCAGAAAAGTGGAGTTGTGTTTCTAAGTTGTTTTCTTGACTGCTTCAGAACTCAAATCATCAGTGAACCTCAAGGATGCGCAGGAAGATGATTGATGGATTATCATCAGTGGGAGCCCCTGCACACTGGAATTAGTCTGTTGTAACTAGCCCACTGAGAATACAGCATGCGGGTCAGTCGAGAGACACAGATCTGTAAACAACACGAAATTAGCCCATAAAAATGTGTGTGTCTGTGTTTGTGTATCTGTAAACATCAAAGTGGTAAAGTCATGTGCTCTAACCCTCCCTGTTCCATTGTATTTATCAATGTTTGCTACAAGTGCAACACTGCTAAGGTATTAACAAAGCAATACGGCTTTGATGGTAGAAGAATATAGTGAAAAGAGACCGTCACACTATGTCTCTTATGTATTTTCTGTGCTTTGATAATACACATGAAATGATAAGGTGGCATAGTGGGCTAGACACCTGTTAGGTGTACGTTATATTTGGATTAAAAGAACTATTAGCATATGTTCACGCACACACCAACAGCCCACTACACATACGTCATGAACAAAGAATGTGACATTAATAAAATTAGAAGCTCTGAATAAGTGGTCGAAAGAAGAGCTGTGGAGATGAGCACAAAAACACATACACAATCACACACACACAGACACACACACACACACACAGAGAGAGAAAGAGACAGACAAGACACACACACACACACACACACACACACACTATAAAATGGCTTAAATGGCAGAGAGGCAGTGAAATTGAATTCACAGTTAGGGCTGAATATTTTATAAGCCTTGCTCTGTGCTTCTGTGTCCGTTTTTGTCTTACCCAGTGTTAATGGAGATGATTTCAATGAGAGGGTTCTTTCTGATCTTAGGCAAGTCCAATCTGGCTCCTCCAAGCCTTCGGCCTCCATCTTTCTTCTGACCCAGGAGACGAACAGAGTGCCCTGTAAACACAAAATACAGTAATTGTAATAGATATTCATCTCTAAACTGGAATATTCACTCCCATGGTCCATTTCCCTGTTTGTTCATCCACTGCACAAAGAGAAGACTGAGACTGTCATGTATAAAGAAGCAGGTTAGAGATTATACGGTTTATTGTGTGAATAGCTGGAAAGGGATAACGTCGTCTGCTGGAAACTGCAGTGCTTGATTTTTTAGCATTATTTTAGCATATAGTCAGCCAAATTTTTTGAGATGATACAAGACTTCTGTATCTACTTCTTGCCTGTATTTTAACCCAGTGACACAGACTGGCTAACTGCAGGTAGAGGATTTAATACATGACAGGTGTAATTACAGATCACTGATCAGATTCTACCAGGGATATATTGATTATAACACAGAATCTTGGAAAAGTGAAGCCACATTTCCATACCACCACAAAACAGTGTCAGGTCTTCTAGTTTCATCTTTAGTTTTCTGATTTGGACCAAGGGGAGACAGCTGCAGAGTGAAGGTGTTTATGTTTCTTTCTTTCCGGTAATTCTGGTATTTATTCTTCAATTTCAGCTCCTAAAGTTTTAAATCTGTTGCCTTAACACAAAAATGGAGTAAAAACTTGTAAAAAAAAAAAAAAAAAAAAAAAAAAAAAAAAAAAAAAAAAAAAAAAAAAAAACAGACACATTTACTATTTCACCAAAAGAAACCTAAAAGCCATCAAATTTCATTTGGCTACATATGGGGCATTTTATTAGTGTGAACATGATTCAGGAAGATCATGAAGTAAGGCACCAGATCAGAGCAGAAACAATTTGGGAAAAGTTTGAGAAGATGCAAACAAAATCAGGTGCATCTTGAAACAAGCTAAGAGCATAACATTGTTCAGTTAAATAGTAAATTTAAGTAGTAGTGGAATGGCAAATGAAAACCATTTAGTGGCTATATCACAGTGTTGGAGGAACAAATTGCAATCAATAGCTAAAAATAATGACTAATAGGTGGTGATGTCCAGCCTTTGGTGTGTGGAAATGGGATGCAGTTGTCCCTCCCCTTCCACCGTCTAATAGGCTAACGGCTAGAGGTGTGCGAGATGGAGGCGCTGAGGGATGGAATTGTCTTCCTGTTTTCATCCGCTTTACATGGGTCTCTTGGGAGGGTGGGCTCAGGGCAGGAAGCTGGGCTATCAATTGGTAGATAAAAATGACAATCTGCCCCAGAGGAGGACAAAGAGCCAATCAGTGAGGCGTGACTGGTCGTAATATCCCAGTACAAGCAAGGAAATGAGAAAACTTCCCTCGTGGAAAACAGCTGGGACTTAGAGCACGGACAATAATTTTTTCTATGTCCCTCTTCGGTCAAGACATACTCCGACAAGTGCAAATTCGTGTCTGTAACCACTGCTTCGTCTGTTAATTACATTCATTCGTACAACAATGCTTTCAGGCGTACATGCACCTAAACTGACACAGACAGACTTCAAACATCAAAAACCAAAGTTTAGCCTCGAAATACAAACCCCCACATATGGTTTGTTTCCTTGTAATTGCCGGCTGAATTTGCAGCAAAAGAAATCAGGTGCGTTCATCAACTGGTTTGGAGCAAATAAACAAAGATGTGTAGCTGAGTCCCACTAAACAAAACCAGTTGTTTTCCCACCAGCAAAAGACAGAAAAGAAGATGTAAAACCAGTTGTGTTTGTTCCTGACAGAAACGGCTTCTTATTCTTTTCTACAAGCGAAAAACAGCTGATCTGCCACAAAAGATGTTTCCGTCTCCCTTATGAACAGAGCAGTGGATGAAAATCTTTTTTTTTTTTTTAGAAATGCAAAAACCACCTCATGCAAAGTTCTTTCCAAGTCTTGCTTTTCCATCATCTTTTTCTAATGTGATACATTCAAACAAACAATACAAACACAGCTATAGATAACACACACATCACTTTATACAACACATTATTGTTACTGAGTCTTCCTACTTTTATTCCTGTTTTTTTTCCATCTCTCTCTCCTTTGTTCTTTTCTATTGTCCATAAATACAAGCCAACATAAATCCGTCCGTTCACTCATAACAGCCCATTAAAACATGGTAAAGAAAATGGAAGGGGGGAAACCGAGGAAGGAATGATAGAAAAGTAGATGGATGGATGGCTAGATGATAAAAAAAAAATACATCACAGATGAAAGATGTATAGGATGGCCAGATGGATGGTTGGATCAGAGGGGTAGGGAGCTAAAAGGATGACCTGTTGACCTGTGTCTGATGTCTCATAAGTGGTGGGTCTGGTTGTGCTCCCCGGTTTGATTGTAAAGCAGCAGGCAGGATCAGGGGGGGATGGGGGAACGTTGAAAGAAGAGACAGAGGTGGCAGATGAGGATGACAGGAGGGGTGTACCGTTTGTTTCTAGTCCTCTCGATACAAGGGGCAGTGGGATATGTACAGCTGCCGTAATGGAAAAGCCAAAATGTCAGCCAAATCAATTTCGATGATCAAGTATACAACTTCGCAACCCTACCTTTGCGCAGATCCAATCATTCGGCAAAACCGCAGTCATACCTGAGTCTTTGATGCTTGACAGTGACAGGCTCCTCTAGGGCTAGAGCAATATATCAAATTAATCTGATTAATTGAGGTTTGGTTTTTTGAAAATAGTGAAACATGCTTAAATTGCAAAATCAGGATTATTCCTCTAAACTTTTCCTCAAAAAAAACAAAAAAAAAACCTGTTTGCATCTTGTGATATGATAAGTGTCAAAGTGTCAAACTGTAAAGAACATATTTTTGAGTTGACCTTCGTCTTCACATCATGTAGCCAGAAAACAATTAAGTAAAACTGTAAACCGTCCATAACATTTAATAAAAGAAAAAACAGATAGACGTATCTTTGCCCATACTGCTCAGCTTTAGGCTCTTCACATAACATGGTTCTGTGATTGGACATTAAAAGACACTTTTTAGAATTCAGATTACTTTGTACATTTGTGAATATATTAGGTTTCCCAGCTGATACCTTTGCTTCATTTCCTCCTATTCCTGTCTGAATCCCTCTCTGTGTGTATTTTATGCTCCAGCTTCAGTTTTTCAGCACTCGCCAACTCTTTGTTTATCTTTGTGAAATAGGATCACGAGGTTATGTGGATGCCATGTAGCCTCTGATCTTTAGCTAAGTAGATACATTAGTCTGTCTAACCTTTCGCCTGTTTCTATATCTCACACACACTAAATCTAAACCGCTTCTAAAGATTAAAGAATATCAGGTGAAATGGTATCATCCACGGCTATCATCTCAGTGAAAGAAGATCAATATTAGGAGGCCGGTAAAGAAAATAAGACATCAAAATGCCCCCATAAAGAAAGAGGTAAGTCTGCTATTTATTAATGGTGCAAAGATCAGACATCAGGGGAAGCCTGATTTCCTTTATAAGGAAAACATTAATAAAGATATTTCCATGCCTTTGTGTGTTGGTCTGAATAAAACAAACAATAAGAAGCTGTTGTTGCTGAGAATCACTGAGACATAAATGTGCTGTCTATGGGGATCATTAATGATTTTTTAATCAATCTGCTAGTGGGCTTAGATTTCTGGATAAACCCAAAGCTGGAAAACAAACATCTGGCATCGCTTAGAAAAGCCGTTTTGGAAAGTCATTTAGAAAAGCAAGCTTGTTACTACAGTAACAACAGTAGCCACCACATCACAGATGCTGCAGTGGTGGAAAGCAGACGATTGAGTCATTGTAGTGTGTGTGACTGCATAAGTAAATGTAAAATAACGTGTGCATGCTCAGCGGTCCGATCTGAGATAACTAACAGATAAACGCGTATCTTCGTATTTACAACAGGTAGTAACTGGAGCTTTATGTTTGGCAGGGTGCACTGATTAAATGGAGGTTTGGTGCAGGGTAGTATCCTCACAGAGTGACAGTTGTGAAGCACATTTTTGAGCCAGGAGAGTATAGATACCCTCACACTTCAAGAAACAAGCTCATAAAAGCATGCCAGTACTCTTGTCATGTGGAAAACAGACCTGCAAGCAATTTTGGTGCAGCAAAGAACTGTGTCTATTAGCAGTTCATTGCAGTAAGTATTTTAGTAGCCATTACAAAAGGCAAATCCCCTAGCTTAAAGGTTTATGCCCAGGCCTCCGAGCTGAAATAACAGCTCTCAGTTTATACGAGGTCATAAAGAACTGTAATGATACTGGGGAAATTAGTTTCCATGGAGGGGGTGAAGAGGGAGGAAAAGAAAGAGAAGGAGGGCAGATGGGATTGAACCGAACTGCGTGGAGGCAGACGGAGGTGGAAGACATGAGGGGAAGAGATCAAAAGATGATGAGGAACAAGAGGAAAAAGGAAAGGAAGCGGTGGAAAGAGCAAATCATCCAGAAGAAAGAGGGGAATAACAGTGTATACATGTGTGAAAGTGTGTGTAGTTAGACAAGCTAGGGTTGATGACACACTGTAAAATTAAGCCTCAGTTCAGCTGTCCTTCATTAGCGAGGCTTGCAAAGCAAACTAGTCAGTCACACACAGTGTACACTCAATCTGTTCTTTATTAGAGAACAGCTGGGGGTGTATGACAGCTTGACTGGACACTCTCATACTGTAAACTCTGCCTGACCTTCATTAAACAGTTAAGTGCGGCGGTTCACTTTAAACGGATGACCTAATCACTGTCATGTGAGTCCGTCTCGCTGTCAGTGAGCTTCTCTGACGGAGAGAATCGCTTAACAAGCAACTCGCACCAAAAGACAGGCAGGTTCCAGAGGCAAAACAGACGACTTGGCTTTCAAACACACTTCAATGAAACCCATTACTCTTACTGAAAAAGGTGATCAAAAATAATTTTTGGCAGTAGCTCCAGCTTTTGTGCTCTCACGTATCTAATTTTAACACAGACAATATACTTCTGTTCAGATTTGTCATTTAAATCACATTTAACTATACAGAAATTATTCCGGAATAAATATATGAAAATAGAAATAATAATAAATTGCGGTCATTTTTTTATTTTACAACCAGTCCTATTGGTACTGCTTTTGCTTTTCACCAGTCTACTCATCCTTGATTGTGGGCAGATCCAGGCGGTGAGGAGCCAGGATAATTACTAATTTATTAGCTGATCAATGCCATTCTGTTTATTCTACCACACAATGCGCTTGTGTATGTGTGCGTCTGTGTGTGTTTGGAAATACCTTTAACAGCCTCGTCTACTACTTCCACTACTCGATCAATCTGCTGGACCTGAAACACACACACACATGGGATGAGTTTATTGATGTCCGAGTCCCTACACTCAAACCAAAGTCTGATATTGACCACACAAAACACCGATCCACACTCAAACAAAGTGGGCATGTAAATATACACAGTGAGACGTGCATTATGCCGTATGCACACAGATGACTACAAACAGATACATTCGCACCAAGTTTTCTCCAGGCAGGATTAAGTGATATAGATTTCCTAAATGCCACTGTGGATCTATATTAAGTAATACATTGAGTAAACACTCCATGTGGCAGAGCGACATAAATGGCTGAAAGAAAGAAGCCGAGAAAGAAATGATAAAAGGGACACAAATAACATCTTCACGTAACAAGGGAATCATCGTTACACAAGAGACACACAAAGGTAGAGTTTCAACAACTAACACAGGAGGCCTTTTCCTTTACTCTTGTCAGTGGAGTAAAAAAAAAAAAATAGCGCTTTGAAGTGTGAACCTCACAAAACACCATTAATTCATGTGAAGAAAATCAGCTCAACCCCGTTGGACACACTGTTAGGGGGCTGAGCTGGATACTTAATAGACAGATTTTTCGACAGAGAACAGAACTGATTTAACAAATCTGCCAATTATCTGAATAAGAAAGAGGAAACAGAGAGAACAGACAAACATGGATGGAAGCAATAATAAAAAAAACTAACCAAAAAAATTAAATACTTGGTCTAACACAGGGCTTCTCCCCTGTTATAAGGCTTATGTGCAGCACTGAGGCCGTTTTAGGTTCCATCACAGTCAAATGAATGTAAAATCAATGTGGCCAACACCCAAACCAACCAGCTATTCCCAGGTCTAATGGATATATTAGATCTCAAACAGACTTCTTCAGTAAGTTTTATATTGAAACTTTTTTTTAAGGCTGATTATTGTTGTTATCTGCCCTTGTTTGTCCACATTTTAACACATATCTGATAATAGAAATGGCCTTAAATTAACTGAAATGTGCAAAAATGTAACCTGACATACTTGCAGGAGGACCCTCCTCCCTCCACCTACAGATGTTGGAAACCAGACAGAACCTAAAGCCATTTGAAAACCTAGGGAATACCTGGTATTATTTCTCCTTTCATTCAGTCCCACATCTCATCCTCCTCCCAGGATTTCATCCATTCCACGTCTAGACTCTGCTTTTACTGAGTCCACACCTTTCCACTCTGACTGTTATATATTCATTTCCTCACTTAGTATATTATCCAGGTGACAAAATAAAGCAGATGATGTTGAACCCATAAACACCCAAATATCCATCACCGACCAAAACCATCTACTGATCTAAAATGTTTAATATTTGTTGATTCATTAATCCTATCAATACATGTAAATAACTGGTGTATAATACAGTTTTCATCTTTTCATGGTCATCAGATATGATTCATTTGGACGTTCAGAGGCTTCGTAGTGAACGTGGAAACACTGTCATCTTCTACAACATTGATTCACCAGTACAACTCATGGAATTTGATCAATGACAGTGGATGGAAATGCTTGGTTTATGTTCAGTTAATGATATATTTTACTGAAAAAGTCACTCTTTCAGCGGTTTTCTCTGATTTTGATGTAATAACCCTCAACTTTAATTTGAGCTTTTCTGAACATCTACATGATCAGTGAATTTAATCTAGGAAAATACACTATTTATACTGATAAAATAGAAAATACAGAGGATAATATTATAAATAAATGGTGATAAATCACTTAAGAAAGGTTAAATATAGAGAAAATTTCATTTGGGAACTGACGTAAAAGTAGCGCTGGGTCTTTATGGGTTAAAGTAAAAAAAACAACAAAATAAAACAGACCATCAGATTCAAGGTAAAAGTCATTTTTTGGAATTACAGAGACAACACCACAACCATATCCACGGTATATGACCAAAATGTGAGAGAGAGTCTTAGCTTACCGACTTAATTTAATGAGACTAAATCGACTCATTTAAAGTAAAGAGGATAATTTGTGAGTAAAAGAGGAAAGAGAATGAAAAAAAAAAAGCATTGGATAGGCTTAATATAGCACAATATTTTGCTGTGAGGACTGATGTGCGTGCGTCTGATGTTTACATCACTGCTTACCCACTGCAATCCTCTGATTACCTAGCAGCGCTGTGTACGTGTGCGTGGATGTGTGTGATGAATCTCAGATACAAGATGTGACATGTCTAGTTCAGAGGGAAGCGAAGCACTGTGGGTTTGCGTGACAGTCTGTGTACCTTGCGTACAGTACGCCGTCATTCATTTCACTGAACTTCAGACAAACACGGGCGTCCGCAAAAGCGAGCGCAGGGGGTCGTACTTAACTGAATGAATTCAACAGGAAACACTTTTTCAAGCACACTCCTTTAGCGGCCGTTAGTGCAATCACTTTATACAAATTCACCACTGGTTATTTTGCATCTACTTTGCATAACCCACCAACTGTCACTGTCATTGTATGGCTTTTGTAACTCAAAAGGACACGGTGGAGCAGTGTGTGCATATGTCTGTGTTTGTTATGCCGAGTGGCTGCTCATGCATGCCTCTATCACTGTGGATGTGGGTGTTTCAGTCTGTATCGATGCATAATCCAATCTACTCATGACAATGAAAGGACCGGCAGTGGTAAACTTCCCAGCTGTTTCTGTTCACCCCGTAGGCTACTGCATATACACGCCTGTTATCCGAATGTAATTATATTATACATACATGCTACTTGATTTGAATGTAATTATGCTACACTGTGGCATGTTTACTTAAATGGAATAACATTATTTATGGTAAAGTATCTTTAACATCACAGCCACCCCACCACCACCACCACCTACCCACACTGTTATATTTAAGACGGTGGCAGTAATCAACAATGAATACTAAGCTGTTCACTTTATGACCATTTCCAACAAGGTAGTTTGCTTTTTTTTACGCTGGCAAATAAATTCTGCATTATGTGAAATTAGGATGAAGTTTATGTGGCAATTCAGAATCCGCTGCTTCGGTTTTCATGAGCGTGGACTGTGCAAAATAAAGCACATAAAACTCAGCACTGTATGTTTTCCTGGACATTGGAGTATAATTGCTTTGGAAATAACACCCTGTGTTGTGGTGTTGAAATGCTTCATCCTGATCTTACTGAAGCCATACTGATCTGGTAATGAACTGCTGTTTTGTTATCATGAAATTAATTTATTTTAGTCAAGTTAATAAGTACGGTTCCCTCTATATGTAGCTGAAAATAGTATCTGGTGCCAAAGTTGCAAGTGTTACTCTCTCAAGTTTTAGTTTTCATGCATAATTTAAGTATTTTGTTAGAATTTGCTGTAATTATTTCCTAAGTGCTGAATTGTGGTTACACTGAATTTCAACTGAAAATCCATTGGAGGTTGAACAACTACTTTCAAAGCTCTATGTGTGAGGAAAACATGTTTGCACACTTAATAGAACTTTAAATAACTTGAAAAATTTAACTTTAAACTACTGAAATGTTTTCTAAAGCCTATTTTATAGCTGGGATGTCAAAATATTATTGTATGTGATTATGTACGAACACCAAAATTAAAAATTGAACACTTAACCTTTACCAAGGTGCAGGTCATTTCAGATATTAAAGTTAATTCCTCTAAAGTGGTTTTGAAGAGCCCTGGAAAAAAAAACAGCAAATCAAAGACTCACGCTCTCGTTAAATATATCACAAATTCACTGAAATACTTTTAATAACAGTGAAAGAGTCACACTCTTGATATTAAGCATTACACGCACACAGACACACAAGTAGGGGTGTCATCATAGCTAAGACAAATACCATTAAATCTCCTCTTTAAAGTGTTTTTCATAATGTCATACAATGAATTGCAGCCCATTTGGTTCCTGAAAATTCATACAAACAGGTGTTATCTTCTTTAAGGTGTTTTTCCTTGAACCTATTATATTGTAGTGGAAAAAAGTTTTCAGACACCCTTCAAATTTTGCACATTCTCAAATATTATCATGAAATATTTGTGGAATAAATCTTTTTTGTGTTTCAAAAGGTGTGGGTGCAATAGACTGACAAAAACATTTTTTTTTTTTGTTAGTTGTTAATAAGAAAAACATAAAACTCAATTCTTGACAGTTTCAACATATCATGCCCTGGATGTGTTTTGATATCTCACTGAAGCATCCAGTTTTGACCTCGGCGGAACAGAGCATGTGCAGAAGGGAGCGTGTGGGTTTGGAGAATGGAACAATACTTGGCAGAGTTCAGTGACTTAAGAGTGATTCTTAATGCAATATATCATAAATGTATAGGGTGTCCGAAACCTTTTTTCCACCACTATAACAACATATAAATGTATAGCTGTATAAATGAATGAATTCCAGCCCATTTAATTCCTGACCGTTCATCCCCACATCATATTACTCCTGTGTTCCTTCTGTCCGTCTCCGTCCAGGCTTTTTCTTATTTCTGTGTTTTTGACCTTATTTCTCAAGCGCTCTACACCGTCGCACATTCTTTTCCACTATGGCTGGCTCTCCTCCACCACCAGATCGCCCAAATATGTTCATTTCAGTAGTCTTGTTCTCGTCTCCCAGGGAGTTCTATTGATCCACTTTCACAGCTGGGAGGCTCGAATAGAACAGACGCAGCAGGCTGGCAGCCAGGTGAATGACAGGTCAAACTGTTTCTGCCTGTGTGTGTTTGTCTGCACGTCTCTTCAAAAACCGACTAATGGACACTCCCAAGGAAAATTAGAAAACATACGTGACCCGCATTAACACCAACTTTCTGGTAATCAAAGCTCTCTCTCACACACACACACACACACACACACACATATACACACTTACAGTAATGCAAACACAAATAGACACACACATAAACATACCCCGATGATGCTGAGTCCTTTGAGGTAGTCCATCCTTGGCTGGGCCTGGGGAACACAGCCGGCGACTACCACCTTCTTCTGCTGCTCCTGGGCTTTTCTACTCGAGTAAACACACAGGAAAGAAAGAAAAGTACAAGTTTACATACCAGCATCAATGAATATTATAGCAATTTACATCAACAGTTTTTCATCTAGGGTTGGATGATAATAAGTGTTTTATTTTGGTTTCTCAGGACTAACAGTGACTACCCAGTTTGTTATAACTACTGAGTATGGATGGAGCAAATATCTCAGCAGTTGATTTAAAAAGCTTAAAATCCAATCGGCATGTTGCGCAATTCCAACTAAACAAAACAACAGAACACGACTCTGCTGTCTTACTATTATCTCAATCAACCAACACACTGTATATTCATTCTAATAAAGTATTCAACCTGCATTCATTTACAGTCACCAGCTTGAAATTCAGAGCTTTAATAACTTGTACTTTGTTTTCATGAAGATCAACAGAATGCTTCCTTCACTAACTGATTTTAAGAGTGTTAACATGCATGTATCAGCGCAAACCTGTCACTTGACTGTGCAGGTTTGTGTCAGGGTGAACATTTTTCCTCCTGTGGTATGTGTGTTATTCCCCCTTGAAATGTGAGAGAATCCAAATGATAGTTTGTTATGTCTGCACAAAGACTGGTACCAGCGGGACTGGTTTTGTCTTCAATGGTGTACACATACAAAAACAGGGTTTTCCCTACCATTACAAGGTTTACAGGCAGCAGCACCGCCTATGGCATATTCATGTAAAATCACTGTGGAGGGCATCAAAATTAAATCAAATGATTTTACCAAGATGTAGTGATCGCTGGTGGTCCTGAAAGCAAGATTTGTTTCCCAAATATTTGGGTGTTTTGGACGCTTTTTCAAATTTCGACACATATGATATAAAAAATGATCCAAAATGATTCCAGATTAAACAAAAATGTTGCACAAGACCTCCAGGCTCCACAGACACACATTGAAATTCACTGAAAACCATGAAGAAGCTAGAAATGTATGCATAGAGTGTATTGGTTCACATTTACAGAAAGGAGGATAGGCCAGCAAGAGGCACATATCTTTAACATTTAATATTTACTTTTGCTTTGCATTGTGGTCATAAGCAGATGAGTGAACACCAATAATGCATTTTACCTTGACTTTCTATTAGAAAATGAATAGAAGCACTTAAAGATGATTTGAAAGCGCTGAGCAGATAGTACATAGTGTATTAAACCACAAGGGGTGTGTGTGCGCACGTGTGTTTGACTGCATGCCTGTATGCACGCAGGTCTATGTGAATCTGTATGTCACCTCCAGTTAGCGGCTGTGTGATTTGAGACACTTGGTTAGTCTGACAAAAGCTTTTGGAAGAGCTGCCCAGACTCCACCATGAATCTTTAATAATGAAGCCTCCTGACAGCTGGAGCCAGAGAGAGGAGAAGAAGGGATAGATTGAGGGGGGGGGGGGTTGAGAGGGAGGAACTGTGGGAGGAGGAGGACCGGAGACAAGCAAGAAAACTGGATACAAACTGTCATCTGTGTTTTAGTTCCGATTGTGTTTATATATTTCAGCAAAACAAAGAGAGATGGGATGGAGGTAGAGGCGGTGTGCAGAAAAAGCAGAGCGGGGAGGAAAAAAGAAAGGTGAAGGTAGACAACTCAATTCAAAGACATATTCTATTATCGTCTGAATGATGAGAGAAGAGCTGAAGTCAGTGAGAGAAGACTGGCGATGAAAGGAAGAGAGATGTGTGGGTTTTATGACTACTTAGAGCTGCTGTTTGTTATATTCAGGCGTATTAAGCTTTTCTCTCCAGCTTCACGTCTCAGACTAACTCCTTATTGGAACTCGTATTGACTGGATAAGCACAACTGACTCCAAAGAGCAAAAATTAAAAATGCAAAAATATCACCAATAACCAAAACAAACACGCCAATGAAGACAGGAGGTGGACACTGTTCTCCACTTGCCATAATGCTAGATGATATATTGAAAAAACAATGGTTTAGTTCATATTTTCATTCCTGAAACGGTCTAATCCCCAGCTGAATTAATATTTGTACTTCTCTACTCTCTGCTGAAACTGATTATTGTTCCTTTGTTAAAAACAGTCTCTGTCTCTAAGATAATGTATTTTTTGATCATTCTTTACGCAGACAATATGTCATAGAGTGTGGGTCTTGACTCTTGCCCAGTGAGAACAAAAATAAGGACCTACAAAATGTGAAATTCTAGGACATTACAGATATAAAGCACAAATTCAATCATACACATCTGTAAAATGACTTTTAGTGTTAAAGATAAATATCAGCCGCGGCAATCGAAATAGACTCATTTATTGGTCAATACAGTCATCAATGCCGTTATCGGTGTTCAGTCGATGCAGCTGTGCATCCATACGTAAAAAGACTATTTTCCTTTCATTTTGCTTAATCTGCATGTATTATTCTTTGATTATGGGATTTTTTTGTTTTGTTTTTCACAAAACCATAACTGGCCTTTTAACTTTATAATTGAAGGTTGAATAATTTCCAGTCCAATGCAAGTACTCATTAGTTCTTCTACACACAGACCTTATTAAAAGATAAAAACAGCTTACATGCTATTAAAATAATAAAGTAGATTAACATTACTCTCAAAAATGTATTCAAAATGAGTACATAAAACAATTGGGTATGCTCTTAAGGCTGTATCTACCAAAGTAGAAGTGTACATATGACAATTTTAAGGCAATACACATATGTAAAACTGGGAGATTAGGCAAAGAGAGACAGAGAAGGATGAAATGACTTTATCTGGTTAGAGTAGCTTGTTTTCCCCACACTCTCACTCATAAAGAACTCACACCGGCATCATTGCACACACAGTCGCGCACACACAGTAGGGGTGCGTCTGCATAATTCACAATCTCCTGCCAAAATGCGCCAAACGTTCCTTTAATGCGCTACTCGCTCCCCGCCCACAGACTCAGAGCTGACACAGCGAGTAAGCAGACAGCGCCTGAGCCGTCGCCTTAGCGCCCCAGGGGAAACGGGCCAATCACGTCGCACATGGTTCCTGGATGGGATGAGATGGAATGGGATTATGCGATGCAGTTGCCGTGGTGATACTTTTGAGCCCGACCAAGCACTCGCCGCCAGTGACCCGGACCAGAGCAGATGTCCCCCGAGATCAGGGGCAGAGTGCGTGTGTGTGTGTGTGTCCATGTGTGCACATGTGTTTCCTCGGCTTTCTTGGCACCTCGCCCTAAATCTCTACAGCCCCCTGTCAAGTTTGTGTTACTGCTCTCCATAGCCTCCAGACCACACATATGTACCCACAGACAGGGTCCGAACACCCACATGCTCTCAACATACTCCACATACACATACCAATGGTCGCAGGCGGCGATACCAACAGTGCACGCTAGTCTATGCATACATGTATGACCTCTGCAGTATGGATGTATGGTAGGGCGGGCTGTGCTGTACATACTGGTTTTTAACAGCTGAGTGGACACAGCGAATCACTCAAATTAGACCAGACTAAATGTCCAACTGAATTGATCAGGCTGCCTAGGAGAAGGCCCTTCGCTGTATATATGACATTAAAATACGCACAGTGCATGACCTATATACAGTCCTCTTCAACTTTTTCACAACAAACTTGAAGCGAAAGATAGGCTCTTATATGGAGAGAAAATAGTCTCAGAATGATACCAATTATATAACACACGAACTACAGCTGAAAAATAAGTGTATGTGCAGAAATGTGTAAATCCTTGATGTATAATTTTGTGTCGTTACAAAATCATATCCCAATCCATACATAAAAATAGTTTGACAAATTTAATACATATTAATATTACAGATTTGAACTTGAAGTTTGACATTTTGCATTTACTGTTCAAATGTGTGCGTGTGGATTGCTTGATGCACACAGATCAGGTTCCACTTAAGTGCTGACACTTTTGAGCCTCTTCACAGCCTCATCTCCACAAACATCAACCAATGCATTAAGTGTGTTAAGAGCTGGTGGAAAACCTGGACATCTGGGCTACTTTCTCTGCATGCTCTTCCTTTGTAGCTTCTTTCTATAGCAGAAAAAAGCACTGTGTAGTGATACTCGTGTTCATAATTTCATTTTCATTAGTATCCATGTTGTTTTGGAATATTCTAAATTCCAGTCTGTTGTCATCATAAATAAACACTAACTTAACGCCTAGATCTTGATCTACAGATATATTTCTGACAGAAGATTGCCCTGCAGCCTTCTGAAACATACCACAAAATATTTCTAATGGGGTGGGGAAACATCAGATGCAGGCTGGCGGCTGCGAAGGTGTGTGTCTCTCCATGTGTCCTCTCATAGTGACTCTTCCTGCTGTTACACTCTGTCTCTATACAGATAGCTACATGGGGTGAGAGGATGAGCTCATTAGACACACAGAGGTAGCCATATGCTCCTTAACAAACACACTGCTTAAAGGATGAGGTCATACTAATAAGCGTAATGAGAGGAAGTTGTGTAACTGTGGTGTAGATACACTATCTGAATATTGATGTGTGCTTCGTAACTCACTGACCTACAGTGCATTTATGTCCAGTCCTGTCTGTATAAAATGCTTAAAATTCAAGCCAATCAATACATAACACCGCATTTAAATATTTCACCTAGAAAAACACATTTTTAATCACATTCACCTTTCAGTTTGCTTAAATTTCCAATAATTTCCATCTTTGTTGCTCCCACATCCTCACATGTGCACTCCAGCAGCTGTTTCTGGCTGAGTTGACAGCGAGCCAGCCAATCAGCTCACACCTGACCTCTCTGCATTAGCATAAGCAGTGAGGGCCAAGGTTAAGTACCCATCAAGCCTCAGTAATTAAGATGTGAGCTGGTGCGTTTGCATATGTGTGTGTCTGACTAAACGTTTCATCTTTCACTTTACATATTTCCCACTTTTGCTATGTCTTGGGTGGGTCAGCGTGTCCCACTTTTAATTCTACAGAGGCATTACTATTCAATACATTGCCAAACAGTACCACTGCCGGGACTATAGTTTTATTTTTTTTATGTTTTATTCATTTTACATATGTATTTTCCTTTGACTTCCTTCTTCTCTAGTACTGACTGACAGCAATGACTGCATAAATGTGAGAAAACACCCACTTACTCTGACAGAATGCAGCCTCTCCACTGTGAATAAGTGTACTGGAAAAGTTTACCAAAACAACTCTCAAAAAACAAACAGTATAAATAAAACAGCAGCTAACTCCAGGCCTAAGGGACACAACTGCAGACAAACTAAACTAAATGAAAGCTGTTAATGTACTAGGCCGGGGGCCTCGAGGAGATGTAGCAGAGAGAGACGAGGAAAGAGTGAGTGACAGAAAACTGTCAAAAGAACATCTTTATAAATGGGTAGAAAGGAGATAGAAGAGGTAGTGAGGCAGCTGAGTGTAACACAACAGACAGTTGAAGGGTAGATAAGATTAAAAGATGGCAAAACACATAAACCAGAGGGAGACTGTAGGGGACTTCAAATCCCAGAAATCCCTGTCATTAGCAGCTTTCACAATATATCACCATGGGATTCAAACATATAGATCAGTTTTATAGTAATGTGTTTTTATTTCAACATGAGGACATTTATGGAAAGGTTGGAACTAAAGAAAGACTTGAAGGAAGGAAGAAATTGAATGAACAAAAGAATGAACAAACAAACGAAAGAATGAATGAGCGAACTAAAGAATGAAAGCACCAAAGAAAGAAAGAGAGAAAGAGTGAAAGAAAGATTTGACCGAACACAGAAAAAAAGGTTTGACGGACAAAAGATTTGACAAGACAATGAACAAAAGAAAGAAAGAATGACAAAAAAAGAAAGAACAAAAAAACAAAAGAAAGACATTTTATTGTGTAGCTGTGTTAATCAAAATTCCAGGAAAATGAGCAGCTTGATTTATCATAGAGGAGAGATTGTAGAAATCTTTGGTCTGGTGAAAATGCAAGGGTAAAATATTTGATTATTGTTCTGATCTGATGGAGCAATCTACCCCGACTGTAAAAATGAGCTGTTAGGTTGTTTGTCATAGGGCCTGGTCTGTTTTTCATCTGTGTTTTTAACTTTCTCCATTAATCTGACAGCATGTAACTCAGACTTGTGTCATGTGTAAAAGTTATCGTGGCCAATTTAAGTATCATACACGACTGTCATACAGAAAAGTCACTTATTCAAACATGATGGACTGAGATGAAACTATTTTTCTCCAAAACAACACTGACACCCTCATCAAACCAGCCTAATTTAGACAAATGCGGAGAGTGTCTTTTTTTTGTCTTCTTTTAAATGCAGGGATAAAGACAATATCTAAAAGACTTTAAAAGAAATGAAAGGGGATGACTAGAGCACAGAGGCCCTGGAGGAGGACTGTGATTGAGGGATGAGAGGGAGGGTTTTAGAGTCAAAGCTGCAGAATCCCCTGGGATGCTTCTCCCTTTCTAGCAAATATATTGCACAGCATACACAAACAGACACAAAGTCGACTCCAAAGTTGGGTGCCCATACCAAAGAAAACAGAAAAATAAAGGAAAAGGCAAAAAGAATTTACACATTAATCAATACAAAATAATTACATGAATAAGGGTCTATAAAAGTGAGTTGAGGTCAAAAACAAAGATCTGGACAACCTAAGCACTGAAGGCAGGTTTCAGAGGCCTCATTGCCTGCTTTAATACCTTGTTTTCAAGCCAACTTCTTTTCAGTTTTCCACATTTACAACCGCTGTGGTTAATAAAGGCATTCACGTTAGAGCTGAGTTTTACAGGATACAGGCAATCTGTTGACCAATCAATACACCTATAACATGGATAGTTTATGACTAGTTCACGTGGCCTTCGGGTATATCAAAGATAGGATGTAGTCCAATTATCAACAGGGGCCCAGTAAAGCCACGTCAGTGGAAATTCCAGGTTTTCAGATTACGGCGTTTTAAAAATGCTGCCGCTAACGCGCACCTGCCCGTTGACGTGAAATGGATGGCATCTGTCTTGTAAAAAAGACTTGAATGCGTGATGAATATTGCATTACTGTCAATGAGTTGTATTTGCCGCTTGAATGGGCCATAATGGAGAAAATGCTCATTTGAAAACAAGGGGAAAAAAAGAGCAATGTAAAAGGGCCCATAAAGCCCCCACACATCCATGAACGGGGTAATACACTGAAGACGCAAAATAAAGACGTGACCCCCAATTGCTGAATCCTGCAAAAGTCTCCTGGGCCTCCTTCGTAGTGGTCTCTAAGTTTAACTTCTAACTAGAGAAGCTGATAGGGGACAACGGTGGTGCATGGCAACACCATATGCTGTAGAGCTGAATGAAGAATATGGAAAGTAAATCTGAATTTTACAGCTGTGAAAAAGGGTTTAGTTTTACACCCATTTATTTTCAGGAAGAAACCTGCCAGATTAACCCATAAAGACCCAGTGCTCCTTTTGTGGCAGTTCCCAAATTAATTTTTCTGTCTATTTAATCATTCATAATTGATTTATCCCCATTTATTTTGATATTATCCTCCGTATTTTGTTTTTCAGTGAAAATCAGGTATTTTCCTTTATTTAATTCACTGATCATGCAGATGTTCACAAAAGCTCAGATTAAAATTGAGGGTTATTATATCAAAAACAGAGAAAATTTAAGAAAAAGTTACTTTTTCAACAAAAATATCAATCGCTGAATGTAAAAACCAGTGTCATTTGTCAAAATACTGGTGATTCAATGTTGCAGAAGAGGATGGTACTTCCACGTTCACTATGGAGCCTCTGAACGTCCAAATGGGCCACATCTGATGACCATGAAAAGCTGAGAAACTGTATTTTCCCTTAATTATTTAATCCTATAGATCGGTTTAGAGGTTATTAAACATATTAGATCAGTAGATGATTTTGGTTACCAGTGGCTGTTCTGGTCTTTGAGGGTTAAAGCTGCCAGAGGTGAAAATGTCTTTCTTCTGAAGGTTTCACCTCTCTATCCAAGCCCAAAAACTAAAACAATAAACCAGAGTACAGCATCTGAGTATCATCTGTCAGAATCTTAACAGCGATCACATGTGTAACCCCCATACCTGTCTGGAAACACCTGTGATTGGCCAAACTCATGCATCACAGGCGATAATCTCTTCAGTCTATAAATATAGTCTTGAGGAGATGGTGAAGTCGTGTTTCTCGGTGACTTAGTGTGCAATGGACCTTTAGGTCTCAATCACAGAGTACAAAGAATAAAAACGTCAGTGTTTCAACAGGTATCAGTCTGATGATCTGATGACTGAAGGCCTCAATAAAACCTGTTCTGGCTATTTTGAATGGAAAATGGAAAAACAGTTATTTCTTAGGTCGGCAGCTTCAGTGTCACAATAAACAGGTTGGGTCACAGGGCACACAGGCATTTATCATTCAGAACCACAACCACTTCCCATGAGGCCTTTCATCTCCATGCGAATCAAGCTGAAAAACACATGAGCACGTGTGCAGCCGTACATGCGTTCGTCTGCCTCTGTGTGCGTATGCGTGTGCACTGTGTGTACACATGTGGATTACTTTGATTCAGAGACGAAGACAAGGAGGAAATCCTTGTTAGGATGACAGAGGTGAAGAGCCATTCCTGGTTGAATGAATCCACGCAAAATTAGTCCAAGCATAAACAATCATAATTGGTTTCAAGGTCATGAATTATTACGAGCAATGATTTAGAAAAGTGGAGCGGCACATGCTCGGTGACCTGGAATGTCACTGGAAAAATCAACATTATTTTTTATTTCTATCCAACACAAAGATTTAATAAGGATACTGTTCTAACAAGTGTGTGTATGCACAGACAGTACAGATACACCACCTGCTTATATAACTGCACAATAATCTTCTGAATTCACCACAAAGTAATACATTTTTTTTTACTTTTAGCAATTTTAACATTGCAGATAATGTGATAACAATGCAGTATGAGTGTACACTTGGCTGCCACAGAAAGTACACACACACACAAACCTACAGCGAGTATAACAATGCAGACTTTCTAAACAAAACCAAACTGGAGTGACATTAATTTGCATGTATTACACATTGTCGCTGAATCCAAAATATCACCATGTATACACTAGGCCTTTAGAATGCTGTGAAAGTTACATAATTTCACAGGCTGACATTGTGATCGCGCCTGAATCAAGTGTGAAGCTGTAGTCTGTTGACATAATTCTGTCAGATTTCCACAAGCAACGAGTTAAGAAAACAACTCCCACAGTTCCATGCTACTCTATAATGTCATTTATTACCAGGTACTGAATTTATGTCCTTTGCTATTGTTCTGACTGAGAGAGCAGACGTTATGTACTGTGTGTTCATTGGTATGTTTATATTAAAGGTTCAATGTGTGATACTTAGTGGCATCTAGTGGTGACTGAATACACTCCCATGCTCAGCTACAGTGGCCGCGGCACTCCTTGGAACAACTCGAGTGTGTTTTGTCTTTTTGGCGAAGGTGACATTAATGCTCCACACCGACAATAACGCACCTTTGCACTGGATGTCACCATCTATTAAAACCAATAAAAAGTCATAAAAGTCTGAGTTTTTAGAAACATAGCAGTGAAACATGGGAGCACCTACTCCCTCTGTAGACGGATTATTATAAGGGAATGAAAACACAACTCATATTGTCATGTGATTTAACATTATTTAAAACATAATTAGGAATATCATATACAATTTCTGCAATTACATCCTCCTAAATCGTACATACTGTAAATAGGACCTTTACAGTACACAAACTACTGCATAAGCAATGCAGCACAAGAAACATATATTATTAATAATAATAATAATAATAATAATAATAATAATAATAATACATTTTATTTGTAAGCGCCTTTCAAGTCACCCAAGGACACTGTATAACAATAGTTAAAAACGTAACATGCTTAAAGAGGTCATGAAAAGAACGTATTCAGACCTATGAAGAAGACCTGAGATAATTTCATGCTATAATCTGTTGAGAAATGGTTGTCTGTTTACACATTGCTATGCTTGCATTTCCCAACATTATGTCTTCGGGTGTTCTTTGTATTTACAGTGCATGGATATATGTATTTTACACATCTGTGTTTATGTGAGGTACATATTGAGTGATTTATACAATGTGGGCATGCATCTGAAAGCAGATATGTGAGTACAAGTACAGTATGTGCATTAGGGGACCACACAGACTATGGAAGTCTCATTATAGAGCTCCAAAGTCTAAGCATCTATTCAGCCTGTTAATTTCCCTGGCTGATGTCTTCCCCCGCACGCAGCCTGAAGTGGCTCCTCAGTGGCTCATCAGTCCCTCTAAAAGGCCTCCTCATTTAACCACAGAGCCTTATTTATTCTAAATAAAATTCTTTTAAAAGCCAAGGATGCAGCTTGCACAAAGCCAACTGTCTGATTAAATTGCTATGCAGGACCCCCTCACCACCACTTACTTGGTAAAAATTAATTTATGGAATGTTTAAAAAAAAAAAAAAAAAGGATTTTTTTCCCCCCCTCCATGTGCACTCTTCTCCTTTGAGTCGACACCAATTAAAAGGAAGGTTCAAGGCTGGGTTCATTACATTAAAAAAGACGGCAGGGGGAGTGTGAATTGTTGGAAGAAAAAGGCTTTTGCAGAATGAGATGATTTTTTTAAAAGACATTCAGCTTGTTAGAGGGATAGTGAATATTTTCTAGTTGCAGATGAAAACAGTTATTGCCACTCCACTTGTTACATCTCTTTTGGGCTGTCATTTTAGACTTGCAATCAGTAATCAGTGTTCATAAAGATTTGTGTTATGTGATCGACAAAACACATAAAATGTTTATTACGTGGAGGTTTCATTAATTATGCATTTATGCATGCCATCAAAATGGTCTCGTGTTTCAATCAATTTCATTATGTGCCACTTTCTAGATACAGAATTACATTTCAAAATGTAATACATATTTGATAATTTTTTTTTACTGGTTACTTAGTCTAAGTCCAAAAAAGACGTAACAAAGAGACCAGTTGCAGCTGTAACTGTATTTATCTAAACTAAAAAAACTAAACTAATTTTCTAACTAAAAAACTAAAAAAATTTTCATCGTTCTTCAACGGCGCCAAAAGTCTTAAAATCATCTCACTTTGCACAGGCTTTTTTTCTCCCAATGATCTTGTTTTTATTGAGTGACCAGTTTTTTTTCTATTTCCAGATTTCTCTTCTCCATTGAACTAGTCATCACGGTAAGTAACGAATGCACTGCGGTACCTTTATGCTACACTAACATACACATACTACAATTTAATCACAAGTCAGAGCAAAGCCGCAGCTAGAATATGTAACCTATATGCCACATGTGGCCTGATTCCCCACAGCAATATTCCTTCCCTCCATATCCAGCTGTCTGTTTGTTCACAGCACCTCTGAGGTTAAGGACCGCCCCGGGTATGCTGAGGCACGACCCACGACCTCATGCCTTACAGAGATTGGCATCTTGCTGTGTATGTTTTCGTGCATCCATCACTCTTTACGCATATATGTACCTATGGCCAAGTTGTAGGCCTTTGGGCTTGTGTCACTCTAAATAGTGGTTGGTGAAATTACTTCTTGGCAAGTTGGCAGTGACCTGTCTATCTGCTGGTTCAGTACATATAGAAATAAGACCTCTTAAAGTGCAGCATGTTTTGCTGTTGACGTCTTCAGGGTTTTATACAGTGTATATACCTGAATAATATGGAACGGGCTCTTTGTTTCTACCTTCCTCCTTCATTCAGTCACTTAAGTTTCTCTTTCCAGATCAACCCTCCGAGCTAGCATCTCTGCATTTTCTACTCTTATCCCATCTCTTTCATTGTGTGCATCACTTCTACAATTTGCCCTTGGGGTTTCAGCATAAGGCAAGCAAAGGTCAAAAGTTCTTACTGTCATCTTGCATGACTTAATGTATATCAAACTTGTCTCTATACTTCATATCATATGTAAGCAGGATATCACATCTGTGTGCGAGGGAATTAGAAAAAATGTCAGTATCTTCATCAGTGTGTATCACTGAGGAGTTTCTAAAGTTATTCCGCTGTCACTTGTCTCCCCTGGAGGTGAATGGAGAAGGAACACACTCATTCTGAGAAAAATGTCATCTTTTTATAACTTGCAGTCAGTATATTGTATCTCAGTAGCTAACTAATTTCCAGGTCAGTGCTTGTTAAGCCAACACCAACCGAAAAAGCCTCTGGGATCGTCAGCTCAGAAAACAAGATCACAGCTCAGTAGGGAAAATGCCAAAAGCTTACAGGTGCTCTTCTGAAGAACACAAACACCTCTCTTCTTAGCTGTTGACCTTTTCTTTCTTGTTGTTGAGCATTATTAATAAATGATTAGACATGGTAAAACAGCTTGCTGGAATAAACATTAAAAGCTTTTGACTCGGTGTGGGTCGGCCTACTGTACGTGGTGAATATGCATTCATGTAATTTGTGTATATAACACAATTGCTGTGCACATTGGTCAACAGATCCAGAGAGATCACGTTGCAGTGTCACAGGGTTTGGTTCAGTGTCAAATCCCTCTGTGTGTAACTAAAGATACTTGATAGGAACACAGCAGGTGGTACGCTGCCTGGGACACACTCATCACACAAACACACACCTGAGGGAGTCAGTCTCTTAGGCTTAGGCTACCCACACACACCCACGAACACTGACATACTTTACATTATAGCCTTCGTCATTTAAAAAAAAAACAAAAAAAAACAAAACAGGGTCAAAGCATTTCAATACTGAGAAAGCTGAACTGGGAAGAGTTATAGATAATGAAATAAAAGTATATACATATCACTAAGTTTAAAATCAAGTGAGTGAAAGTGAGAAAGAGCGAGAGATGGGGCAGCAGGTGTTGCATTGTGTGTGTGTGTATGTGTTTGTATGGGTACAGGTGAACAGAAGGTCAGTGCAGTGCTTTCCATATGCCATCTGTCAGAGCAGCTACATATCACAATGACATTTCCCAACAATCAGTAACAATGTCAAACCTCTGAGACCGCAATGCAACACATTCACTGACCCAGATCGAGTACTTAAAAGGGTTCGGTGTGTAGTCTTTAGTGGCATCTAGTGGTGGGGTTGGAGAATGCAATGAACTGAATACACCCTCATCTCTCACTATAGCGGCTACTAAAAACAGAAAACTTCCTTTTTGGAGGAAATGTTAGTTTTGTCCATTAAGAGTTTTTTTTGTTTTTTTTTTAAATCCAGGGGATTAACAATTCTGGTGGTCAGTCAAACACACTCATGCTGGATGTCATTAGTTATAAAAACAAAAAAATTACTTAACTCAGAGATAAAGCGAACTCCACAGCTTATCATATTCCCAGCTGATATAAAATGGCTCATTCTGACACAACTAAAACACACTTTGCATTTTCAGGTTACTATACACTAGCATTTAGATCAATTACAGTAACTTTCAGGTTTTTTTTCTGTTTTTTTTTTTTTTTATAATTTATTTGTTCCTCAACATTCAACACTGGCTGTAACTATTTCTAAGGCTTCTTTAGTAGTAAAATTGTGGTAAAATTGGTACTACATGGATCTAAATTGTCAGTTGTGTGTTTGTCCACAGGTCTGTCAACACTGCCATAAAAAAACTGTAACTTACTTATTTTTAAGCTACTTTAATATACAAGTTTGGATAAATACTTATGAAATGTATTTGTGATTTTGTTTGCGTAAATAAACAAATTAAATAAATACATTAATATACCAGTGTGGGAGTCCTATGAGTATGTTAACAATAACTGAGGAGATGTGCACAAACCTTAGGAGTCATTTTCCCATCATAGTTGCAGATTAATCTTCACACTATGATCAATAAATAATAATAACAATAAATTGTATTTATAAGCGCCTTTCAAGTCACCCAAGGACACCGTACAACAGTAGTTAAAAAGGTAATACATAGAATACAAAAGAAATAAATTTTTTTTAAAAAGTAATTACAAGGCAAAAAAGTGAAGAGGGGCTGTACATGGCAAATGAGGTACATAAAGGTAAAGGAGGTAAATGTATGTATTAACAATCACAAAGGACAAAAATGATGAGCTTGTTATCACTACAGGACTCCAGATCCCAGTCGCTGCCATGTTCAGCCTTTTTCCTCCACCTCCCCTTCGTTTTCTTTCTTTTCTGCTCTTGCAGTGTAAATCCTAATGAGGTGCTAATGAGATACACATACCACGTCTGAACCAGATTATGGTGAATTATGTATAAAGCCTCTAAAACACTTCTTTAAAATTACAAACGTGGCCTGTGTAACAACATGATACTCTTTAGCTTTTGCAAATTGACAGCACTGACTTTGTTTAAGAGACACTGTTTCTTATTATATTTCTATGCATTTGTCTAACAACAGTCACACGACAAATTATATGTCTGAAAATGAAACCACAGGAGACATACTGTAAAATGCAGTCAGTGCAGTTGTTTTGGTTTGCTTACATTGTTATGTTTGCAATGCCTTAAAAACATTTTAATAAATAACTTCGTGGCAGCGTGCCTTTTAAAGTTGGCTGCAATATTAATGTCGGTTTACACAGAAGCAGGACATCAGTGTGACTGGCCTCAGGTCGACTCTGTTATATAAACGGCAGCTTGCTCAAATATGACTTTGGCCGATGGACATGAGGTGCAAAACCTGAGAGAGAGAAAAAAAAAAAAGAGAGAGACAGGGCAGTGGCGTGATAAAAGGTGGAGAAATTAAGTTGAAACCTCAGGAAGATGGTCTTACGGTGCAAAAGTGGAGAAAAAATAAGTGATGGAGGGAATGATAGGCAGGCAGAGGTAATGGTGTGACCTTGTGAAAGCCTGTCATCACCTGCTGGGAGAAAAACTACCGGCAGCAGATAGTCAGAGTAGCTAAAAATCACACCGGTATCTACCTTTTTCTAACCCTGGCTCCTTCCTTACCTTTGGAACCGCTCCCACATCAGAAACATGTTACTTGCTTGAAATAAGTCGGCTCAATTAAACAGGAATAGAAAGCACTGCGGTGCAGCCTCCGCTTTCGCTAATTTGCTGAATTTAAAAACACTCTCTCCGAGCGCATACATTTCATCCATCTTTTATCTCGTTCCTTAATTCTTTCAGGCTTTCCGCCTGCCTAATTTGTTTTCATCTGTCTCACCTTTTCTCTTTAGCTGCAAATTCAATCGAATATGCTTTAATAGCACGCAATTTACAGATCATGTTGCCAAGGAATCAAGGTCATCGGTTTTGCGTTACATTTCTTTCAGGCCAAGATGGCAACAAACCACATCATGTCAAAATGAACAAGACAGTGGTGAAAACTACTTGTATTTCAGTGTTCCAGACTTGGTAAAAGACATATTAACCCATTTTAACCCACTGTCCTCATTTGAGGACAGCATAAAAAACGATGAAAATAATGACAAGGATTGGTTATA
>JAPQRQ010000009.1:14085065-14101342 GCA_037367365.1 Apogon talboti | reverse complement strand
CATGTTCACTCAATTCACATTTGTATCGAAGCATCTAACCTGCTGTACCATGTGCAAATATTCATGTTGCTCCTGCTGATCACAGTATGGAGAAAAGATCCCCATCAGCAGAAGACTACTCAAGGAACAGCAGGAAACTCCGAATGTCACTAGGCCCCTAATTGACTGGACAATTAAGATTTCATCATCTTAATATATGTCATGATATGATCATATTCCCTGGTCTTTATATACATGGCCTATTGATGAACAATTCTGAGTTAAAAAGTCCAGGTCCCCTTTGCACTAGGTAATAAATCCTGTAAATTCCTGTCATAGCAAACACTCCATCAGTTGTTAAAGACAAATCTTTTCAAAGGGGGTCCTTGTCACCAAACAGTCCTGCATATTATTGTTAATATCATCCATGTTAGTTGCAGTTCTCAATGGATATAAGGTCAAAAACTCTGTCATCAAACACCATCCAGACAGAGACAGCGAGGTGGGCTGTATTGCTAGAATCAACAACTTAGTATGTGCGATAAAAATCTATTTGCACCTGTCAATGTCCCTTTCGAGCTGCTCCAATGCGTCCACTGACAGCACAGACACACACACCGTGAATGGCATATATATGTCAGTCACTGTAATACACATAAATTCTGCCATCAGTGAAAGGTTTCTGTCCTTCATTGGGATGTGCACTACCTGGCTCTCTGTCTGTATTGCTATGGGAAAATGAAAATTATCGCATTTTATGTGATGTTCTCAGGTCCTTTACCATCTCTATTCGTACACTTTGGTCATTTCGAAAGACTAGTAAAACACTATTCTAGAATGTGATGAGGTGGTACTCGCCATTGCATCTGGACTAACTTAATGAGAGACTCGCGCAACAAATGTGGCACACACGTCATTCAGGTTAATGAAAAATATCCTTGTGAAAACAGCAGATTATGCTTTTAATTGATTTTCTGAAGCCATTGTCAATTGTAGTGTGGTATTGCTTACCTAATGTCACATTAAACTTGACAAGCAAATCATTTTCTGTCAGAAAAAGGCACCTTTGAATTTGACTGATAGAAATTTGTGTGACTGAACTGGCGACTGTATGTACGCACTCTGTAAACATTTCGTCAGACACTCAGACATGTACTGAGCTACAGGTAACAACAACGTGTTGGAGACTCCTGATATACAGTATCAGTTTAACTTACTGAAATGGCACATCAAGAATGGGTGCTGGCGGATATTTTAAGTTTCACCTCCAATCACACAGACATACAGTCACATACACACTATGACAGACAACCACACACTCTTGGGCCTTGGGGTTTTGGCAGTTGGTCTATCAGTCAGAGTGAGCGACCACTCAGCCGTGGATGATAATGCAATCTACTGTCATTAGAGACGCTGGCCGGCTACACATGCATGCATACAGTCCTGTCCACACACAATACACAAACAGCTATCAGTCAAAGTGAAAAATCACACTGAGCCGCAGTCATAATGTTATTACATATACTGTTTCTATAAGTCGTCTGAGTTGCAAGGCATAAGAAGCATTTGAACATAATTCATAAAAATATCCAGGTAAATAGAGACATATTTATACAAATGGCCAAAACAAACAGAGCAACACCAAAGCACAACCACATCTTTTACTCTCATCGGCAGTTAATCTTCTGATGCAACTTCAGAGTAACACCGGCAGAGAATTGGATCTCTGTGCCTCAGAAGGCCTCGTATTTGCCATAGGTTTGATAATACTGTTTTCTATCTTGTCTGGAACAACTTCCATAAATAGTGGTTCAATCCATCTGTTTTTATAATTAAGAGGTTTTCTCTCTGGTGCCAAATTAGTTTTATAGCCGAAATCTAGGCCTATAAATAAACGCATTGCATTTTTATCCCTGCTGATGAGTAACACAACACAACAAAATAGGATTATCTGTGATAATACTGAAATTGGGTGTCTGGTAAGACCAAAATCAAGAGATCAGAAGAAGTTATTGCTGAAAGGGCACTGAATTTTTACTTCGTTATGCTATAGGGTTTTAATATGTCTGCTTTGAACAGTTTAAAAAAAAAAAAAAACTTGGATTTTGGCGGATGGAAATTTCAACTTAATTCGGATATACGCCAAAAATCGAGCAAAAAAAATGTACTTTCAAACGTATCTGCCTAAGTGTGGACATGGTCTACATACGCTGTCATTTTTAACAGTACCTTTCTAAACACGCACACACACGCTCACTAAATACACGACACAGCAGTCTGCTCAGACTCAGTGGGGGCCTTGACGGCATCTTTCCTGTGCATCAGCTTAGTTATGTGGCAGATATTCACAGCAATGGCTCTTGTAGCGGCGCACATAATCTACTGTCTCTATTTGAGAAAGACATGGCTGTGCCTGTACGTCGGTGTGTATTAAGAAGTGGGAAGTATGGCGAGATCGGCACAGCGGGAGCCCACCGCAGCACTCATGCCACGAGTCTGACAACATCTTAGAACAATTCACTTGAGATTTCTCTGCTGTCCTTAACAAGTCGAGTCCACTACTGTTGGAGAGAGATGGCGTGACAGAAAGAGAGACAGGAAGATAAAGGAAAGAGGACTAAGAGGTAGAGAAGGATTCTAGCGCAAGTGCTTATGAAAGGAGTTGCAGCAATGGTGGAATTAGGGAGTTGGAGATGGATGCTTCTATGTCTGAGGACAGAAAAGAAGGGGAGCTGCATGGGTTATAAAAATGCAGAGAAACAGACAGAAAGAGAACAAAATAACGAGGGTGCACAAAGGAGAGACCTAGCATTAGAAGATTAAGTGGCGATATCTCTGTGAAAAATAGCAAGCGAGCTGAGCTGAAAGTGGAGCAGGAATGATAAATGCTGCGAGACAAGCCAACTGCTAATTTGGATGGCAAAAGTTTGTTTCCACGGGGCAACAAGAGGCTGGAGTCAATCTGTCTCTCTTACGTCTGATCATAGAGACAGAGTGGGTGCACCTGGGTCCACACATGGGCTCTTCTCTATGACTAAAAATAGTAGAAACACATGCATAAATGGCAACAAAAACAGCCAATTACATACATGGCTATTTTGAGGAATATTAAGGCACATTTTCCCCTGCTTAAACTCCTGCTTACAATATATTAAACTGGGTAATAAGTGGTTAAAATGAGAGCCCGGTGGCCATTCTGTAATTAAATGGGATATGAGATGGGGGAAGGTGTGTGTGTCTATACAGTGGAGAAACAAATTCTATCTGAGCTATTAGGTTTCAAAGCAATCACTGCTAAAGAAGATAGGAGGAACTGTAGGGCACATATGGGCTGTACATGGAAAAATGTGCAACAGAGGAAAGTAATAATAAACATCTGGCAGTGGATTCCCTGTGATTTTAAATGCACATTAAGTGTGATTCATTGAGCTGCACACAGACGCGATGGAAACCAGGCCTACAAAGGTTTTTGCCATTGCATGTCTCACCTTGCATAGATAGGATGATTTGAAGCCTGAGGTTCATGCGGTAATTGGGGAAACCATTATGATCATCAGTGTGGGCATGAAAAGATATTTCACACAGTAAGAGAGGGATTATTAGAGTGAAGGGCACAAAAAGTCAGTGTGTCTGGGAGAATGAAGGGCCAAGAAGGTTACAGGCTTTAGAAGGAGGCCCGTACAACCGCTTCATGATCACTAGTGAATGATTTAACTTGGAGAGTATTAAATTTGTATTTAGACTGGTTGGGGGAAGAAGTAAGTCAGAGCTGTCCAAGTATCTGTGACACTTTGATATTAAAAGATACAATGTACGCCGAGTCTAAGTAAGTTTTGTTCAGGACTGTGAGTCCAGATTTAAAAAGAGATTCAAATTGTACATTCCAACATGTTTCAAAATTCTGTAACTGGAAGAGATATAGGTTTAAATGTCAATTTACATCTACATACACTGGGTGACACTGTGGCATAATGGTTAGCACTTCCACTTCACAGCAAGGTGGTTCTGGGTTTGACTGGTTATCGGTTTTCCCCACCATTCAAACCAGATACATAGATACAGGTTGAATCTCCTGTCAGTGTCCTTGACCGCAGTGATGGTGGTGCTGATGAAGCTCTGAATCAGTCACTGAGTCCACATTAGAAGCTCACTGCTCCTAATGTGTGCTATGTGCTAATGCCAATGCTAGGTGTTTTGTGTGTGTATCAGGATGGGTAAAATGAAGCGACCAAAATTCCCTACAGGGATAATAAAGAAAGCTAACCTTTAAAATATATTTACATAACAACCCATGGGCATGTTACCGTTTAAAAAAGTAGGAATTCATTTATTAATAATTTCAAAAGTCTATTGGATTCACTCTAACTTCAGATTGTCCTTGCCCACGGACACATGAAGCGACTGCATTTCAATTGCAAACTGTCATGCTATAAAGAAAGCAGAATACAATTATCAAAATACCATAATACAAAAACAATCGTTTGTTTTCCGTAGTTTTCGTGTGAGAAGTCTCTTACACTTTTTCCTTGAGGTGTGTGTGTACATTTTAGCTCTTATCATTACTGTGACAATGTGATCACAACTTTTTGTGTGTAACTTTGCTCCTGGACTGAGTCTACCTCCACCGACTGCATGACTCTGAAAGCATCTGAGAGTGTGATGATGAGTGGTTGATGGTCTAACTGTGGATGTTAGAAAGGAGTAGTTCAGTGACATCTGTATGACAGAAAATCATAAGAACCATAATATGAGGGTCTGAAAGGCTAGTTTGAGTTTATGGACTGGTTTTACCTCCTAATAAAAGACCTACTAATCAATATCCATTCACATGTGCACTTTCTCTTGCAGTGATATAACCCCTTCTGGTAGTGAACTCAAGACTTGAAATGCTCGTAAACCTACCAACCACCCCTCCGCCCCAAACTAGTGTACTTCTGCAGCCTGTGTTGCCGTTTGACTGTGGTGTTTCACAACACTATTCTGGATTCAAACTGACAAACAAATGAACCGATCCAGGCAGTGGTTTCACGAGGTAAAATTACCGCTTTCCTGCGAGTCCTTCGGAAAATAAATGTGGTTTGGCAGAGCATTACTGAAGGACAATTGAACTGAACAGTGACAATATTTGTTTAATACAAATTTCATAATATAACGGTGCACTAAAAGAATATTAAAAGTGTGGTTCTACAAACACAGATAGGTAGGCTAAAAAAAGACTTTCAAACAGGAAGTGGTGAGTCATTTCCGCCTACAAACTTCATACACATTTGTGTTGATACACATTTGATGGATGTCATTACAACTGATACTTATGATTACGTTTACAGCTCATAGACATGTTTTATGGTTCAGTATAATTTTATTGTTTGAGGGTTATAAGGATTAAGACTTGATTTTAGAGTAAAGGTTGAAATAAGGTGTAGATTGGAGTTCATGATTTTGTCGTAATGTCATGGGTAGGGAAAGAGGCTTGGGAAGGCATTATGTCAATGTCCTCACAAAGACATAAAGACATGAGTGCATGTGGGTGTATATTAGTCTCATTCTGCTTCAAGGCCAACTATCAAAAAATAATGCACACCACAGTAACACACCGCAGTCAGTTCCCCATTTCACAACAATAACAAACTAGGCAAATATTGACGCACTATTTCCCTGACATTACAAATGTGATTATATTTGCTGTTTGCCCTAGGAGATGGCAGTTTATATTCAATGAGGTGTGTGCCTATCTATGTGTGTCTATGGGTGTGTGTGCGTACATGTTGAATTTGGAGTTAAAAAATTGGCCATGCAAAGAACATGCGTCAATTTTCTGTGTACACAAAAGAACAGACTGAGCGAGCATCCAGCATAAAAGTGTGCGTGTGGAGACTGAAAAAGAAAAGGGAGGCAACCACCTGTATGTACAAGCCTGTTCTTTATGAATGTGCAGTGTGGCAGATGGAGCTTGAACCTTAATAAAAGTCAAGGTGGAGGCTGAGAGCAGCTGTGGTCGGCAGTCATTAACAGAGACGACACCAAAGCAAAGCTGTTGACTGTAGTTTTCTGCCTGTGCTGGTGTCTAAACTACCTCAAATAAGTTTCTCAAGTTACACAAGGAGAGAGATCGTCTGAGTGTAACTTACCTGGACCTTGGAGGGATTTCAGGGTCTCTATTTAAATTTCAGCCAAGCTAAATTAAAGACACAAGCTGGTAATGTTAGATAACTGTGAGAGTATGTGTGTGTGTGTGTGTGTGTGTGTGTGGCTGGATGAGAAAGACTTTTATTAAAAGCTTTGTCTGGAAAAGAAAAATGTGAGTCAAATATTTAGAACATTTACAGCCAAAACCCAATCATTCTAATCAGACAAAACCTTTATTTGCAGATCAGTGGCATAATATTCATTTTGTCATATATGATGTAGAGGTTCAATACAATTAATTAAATTCTCTTTTGTTGTGTTGTGTTAGTCAATATTTCATCTAGCTTTGGAAATAATATTTATCCCAATTAGCTTAATTCTTAAAAATGGCTAAACCACATTAATAGCATTACAAATCCATTCTGCTTTATAATGTTTTCCTAATGCAATAGCACAAAGGTCTGTAAAGGAAATATATTTGAGCACTACACGATGGTGAAATGGTTTCTTGGGGATATATGTAGTATTTCTACTTTCGAATTTTTCAAAAATGACCTAAAGTTATCATTAGTGTTTAGAATAGAGTCCTGAAGTTCTGCCAAAGATGCCGATGTATTATAAATAACTAACGCCACAGGGCCTTTGACCAGAGCATCAGAAAGTGATGAAATTGTGGATCAGAACTGCTAAGAAACAACTTTCAAAGTAAAAAAAGAAAAAAAAAGTCTTCTACATGGGTGAATTTGATTATGAGGCTTATGAAGGTATAAAGTTATTATCTCTGCTAAGTTCACTGTTTGTTGATCCACTGTTCAGATTAAATTGTGACAGTTTTGACATTGTTCCACACATATTCAGCTATTGACGGCAACAAACTGTACAGAAAACGGGGCTGATTTGTGGTTTCACTGTGGCTGTTTTCTGTCTAAAACAGAGCTAAGCTAACGGAGCTATAATGTAACTATCAGTTGATGAAGCATGTATAGATAAGAAGGTGCTATTTTAACTGACTATAAATATCACTAGCAATGAGTTTTTGTCCTAAAGGAAAACTTAGTATCATAATACAGATGTGTGTGAACAATGTGTTTTATGACTGTCTGTGGATAGACAGCATTGATTTGTTGGTGGTTTTGGTCCTGACAGCTGACGTCTCCCTGCTCTTGAGAGTTTGGAATATCAACACTGCATAGAACCCCTTTCATTAAAATCTGTTCTGTGGAAAGTGTGGAAGAAGGATTCAGTCCCCACATTTGACCTTTGGTTGGGGGAACTGGCAAACACGTTACATCTGGAAAGGCTTAGGTATTGTAATGATGATAGAGGTGGCGTTTTTGACCAGATATGGGATCCTGTGCTAAAATTTCTTAAAGGTGGTGACTGATCTCACTGTTTTTCATCATCACATACATTTGTTGTTTTTATTTATTTGTCATATGTTAATTAATTTGTAGTGTAATAATTTGTTGTTGTCTGGACTGTGATACTGTAGATTTATTGATGTGCTGTTCTTTGTGTGTGTGTGTGTGGGGGGGGGGGGGTTGTTGTTGCTGTTGTGCTCTGTAAAAATGTGAAAACGAATAAAGATATATTTTTTTTAAAAAAATCTGTTCTGTTGTGTGAAACCTAAGAATATTTCAGATACCTTTTGCAATAATGTTTACATTTATGCCAGTCAAGTTTTATTTAAAAAAAAAAACCCACATAGTTAAGCAAGATTAATATTTTAAAAAAAATCACCATTCATACTGTAATAGCATGAACAGGTCAGTAAAAGCATACATTTGAGGGCTGTAATATGGTAGAACAGTCTCAGGCCAACTGAGCTTTAAGACAGAATTGCCTACAGACAAAAAAGACACGTGCACTTTATTTTATATCTTTATGCTCAATATGTATGCATTAAAAGAAGGTTATTTCTGCATGCTATTGACAAGCAGAAATAAAATATTGTCAAGATAGGAAATAACTCATTTGAAGACACTCCACATATAAGACACTTAATTTGATTAATAGTAATAATCAGACCATACTTTATTTCTGGGTGGAATTGAAACAATTTAGGTCATATGGTCCCCTATTCCCAAATCCAAGGTGAGGGACATGCAAATCAGATGCAAATGCTACAGAAAAGTGAAAACTAGTTATAGGTCTGCGTAATAAATACTGAATTTAGCCTCTTGGCATTCCAAAAACAGTCATTTGGGGTCCATATGAAAATGATATGCAAATAAACCAGACGCAGAGAACTTAGATTTTTCCGATACATAGAACACAGAGAGGGTTCCTGGTATCTTAGCCTCAGGTTTGAGGCAAGCTCACGTTGCTGCCCCCTGACTCTTATACTTACTCTGTAACACAGAGGAAGGGTTGGAAAGAAGGAAAAAAAACAGAGACAACGGTAGAGGACAGGAAGACAAAGGGTAAGACAAGAGCAGAAGGAGAATAAGGTGTGTTACATGTAATTTATAAATAAACCTTATACACTGTCGGGGGCCGATTAGATCGATTTGGAGGGAAAGGCCTGGGGCAAAAGTCAGAGAGAAAGACTTGGTCTGTGAACTGGTGCAGGTAAGACAGATATCAGTCATGGACGTGAGTCTAAAAAGAAAAAAGGACAAAGTGAAAACCACTGGAGAGAGGCATGGGAGAAGATGACCGCTCGTTGGTCTGAAAGTTTCCAAGAGGTGATACAGGCACAGAACCATGAGAAACAGGCTGTGTTAAGAAAATATGGAAATGAAAATGAAAGAGTTGTACACAATAAGAGGAGGAGAGTGGCAAACTGGAGGAAAAGCCACATAAACACACACATTGCTGATGAAGCTTGTTTATAGAAAGGATAACGGTTAGATGAATCTGAACAAACACATGATAAGCTTAGTGGACCACCTTGTTCATTTGGCAGTGTCCTCTCAAATTACATGGCTCACTGACACACACACACACACACACACACAACACACACACACAACACACACTGCCTCTTCTACATCAACACCTGCACCATCACATTAGTAATAATCAGTATAATGATCCTAACTGAAACCTCGTGTTGCTCAGAACACGTCACCTGATCACCTCGACCTGCAACTCCACTGCATTTAGAATGAGCCTGTACCCACCAACATACACATGCCACCTTGTTGCTGATTTGCTTAGAGCTGCATGGAGGGTGTTCTGTGAAGGTCTAAATACTGGATTCCACTGGGGATCATGTTATGGCTTAGACCAGGTTTTGTTCAGACCTGTGCATGACTTTATAACCCCACCAAAAGCATTACAGTCTGCCCAGATTTGCTGACTTCATGACTTGATTTTCGTATTACTACTGTGGCTCAGACGGCAGTGTGGTTAACCCATAAAGACCCAGAACTACTTATGATATTTCAAGTGGTTTATCATCATTTATTATATTATCCTTTGCATTTTGCAACTGAAAATCAGGTATTTTCCCATATTTAATTTACTGATCATATAGATGTTCATGAAAAAGCCACTTTGTCAGCAAAATATACCATTCACTGAACATAAAACAATCAACTGCATCCACTGTCATTGATCCAACTCCATGGGTTTTACTGATGAATCAGTATTGTAGAAGATGACGGTGTTTCCACGTTCACTACAGAGCTTCTGAACATCCAAATGGGTTATATCTGATGACCATGAAAAGACGAAAAACTGCATTTTAACACCAATTATTTACATGTATTGATAGGATTAGTGGATCAACAGGTATTAAACATTGTAGATCAGTACATGATTTTGGTCACCAGTTGCTGTTTGAGTCTTTATGGGTTAATAATGTTTTTATACTCTGCTACAACTAAGTTTATCACCTTGAAATCAATTATAAAAGACTAGAAACAAATAGTTGTGGCTGCAGTTTTTTGTTAAAAACAAATGAATCCTCATAATTATTCCATATGTATAATGACATGTTTGTCATTGTTGTTGATCTAGTGATGTTAGATACTGTACAATCAGGAGTACGCACAGGGTGTGTTATAAACTGACCAGATTCTCTATGCCTTTCCTGATTAACTTCCTGCCCCTCTCATCTGCTTGCGCATTTTGACGTCAAGAACAGACTAGTTGTGTATTTTTAGCGTCATTTCTGGGACACTTCTAAGGCACACTGCAGCATGTCCTGTGGAATCCCAAAATCACAAGCTTTGTCAAGAGTGGGTGCAATCAACTCAGCAGCCACGATACAGCCCTCCCCAGGGGCTAGTTGCAAAAAACAAACTGCTGGTCTAGTTTCGAGTCTTGATGTAAAGCATACAAATCTTGGCTTTTGTTTACCTTAACTCTGATAAACTGTGGCAAGAGACTAGAAACATCTGAAGTAATGATGAAATGAAGAAACCCTGCAATAATAGGGGTGAATGATGCATGAGACTGAAACGCGCCAAGTGAAAAGCAAAGTTGAAGGTACTAAAACCTCTGCTCAATACTAAAAACTAATTCCACAGGTTTATAAACTGTTCAGATCACACAATAATTTAATATCTATTGTATATTAATGCGTACTTTTCCTTCCTTCCTTACAGGCAGACCATCCCAGACACGCTGCCTTATTAAATATTAATATTTTCATATGTTTGCGAGCCATTTTTTTATTTGAACAGTAAAATAGCAGCATTTATTTAATCTGATTTATGAACAATTACAACAGGCATCTCTATGGATAATCCTATTGAACTGTTTGAAGTATTGTAATAGCACAAAGCTGCCTACGGCATCTCCATGCACCCATGCATGAATATATTGGTATAGGTAAGGCACACAATAAGCCAAATCCCAGAGATCTTGGCTCCTAATTAATAAATCATTATAAAAAGGAAAACAACTTTAAGTGTTTTTCATCATAAATAATAGATATTTGTTTATATTCTGTGCTAATAAGGAGCCTGTTTTCCTCAGACTAAAATTAAATTACAAAAAAAACAAAAAAGAGGAAGTGACAGGACAGAAGAAAAGTATAAAAGAAAAAAAAATATGCGGTGAAAATAGAAATAACCGCCTTCCTAAAATTGAAAGGACAATCAAAGAAAGCAGGGGTGTGGGGCTTGCGTGCATGTGCTCGTGCACAAATACACACAATGCGCTCCATTGAAAACAGATGGCATCAGAATTATCTGATGTCCTGTCACTGTCTTTTTATATGCTAATCTAGCTCCTACAAACATCTGAGTCTCTTTAATCAGATATCAGGTCAGAGAAGCTAAATCAAACTGAGACATTCATTCTGCTAGCTTATTACAATACACTAAGGTAGCAGGCAACAATCTGTGAGTGCAGTTAACGCCGTGAAACTGCAGCTAACGGACGTTAAGCCAGATGGGTGATGTTGTTTTCACCACTTTAAGGGACTGGTCAATTCAAAAAAAGGTGTTTTTGATACACTAATTAACATGCACTGGGGAAACGTGCATTAATCTTCAGCAGCTGAAACTTTCTTTGCATATTAATGACTTGTTTACAACTCTATCAGTCTCCTGATCTGCGGTAAAGTAATATTGATACAAAAAGCTCCTGTTGATAACGATCCTACCTGTGTGCTCATGAGAAAATTAGTTCTACAAAAAGTGAAGGTACCGACGGTGATGATCGACGTCTCAACAAAATCTAGTACTACAAAACGTGAAATCACTTTTTCAGGCATATTTGTATTTTCCATATAAATCAAGAACAAAACTAGACAATGAGCTAAAGACATGAGAAGAAGCTTGAGTTAACAGGGATACAAGCATGATATAGTAGACCTCATTTTTATATGAGCATAAAAAAAGTACCATTTATTGGCTATGAATCAGAATCTAATGATGATAAATTGAACAGTCAACTAGAATAAGTTAAATGCAAAAAGAAAAAGAAAAAAACGCCAAGCAACCTCCCACATATGAACATATACATACACATAGGAGTCAGCAGGGCCCTTCTGAGGATAGATTAATTAAGTACATCCTTGGAAACCACGCACGCATGCACGCACACAAATCATCAGACCAGATCCGATATCAAAAGGCAGTCACTGTCTGGCAGATTAGAAGATCCATCTGTCTGCCATGTGGAAAGCCTCGGATTATCAATAAACTTCACACAATTCACTATGTGCATCTATCTGTATGCGTGTGTGTTTGATCCAGCCTCTGAATATAGAATGCAAAGAAGGCAAACAGACAAATACGATTCGGCATCAATATTCTAAAAAAAAAACAACAATGACTGTGGTTCATATAGTCTGAGGAGCATTCCTTATTACCAAGAAATTATTTTAGAATAAAACACACATTTTAAGACCAAACCCTGTCAAAATCATTCACTCTCCAACACAAATAGACACACAGAGACAGCCAAGGAAATGACTTGTGGCCACACTTAATGTTTAATCAATACATCGTTATCGATCTCTTTTCTGGCTAACTATTACCCCTATTTACTCTAACTTTCCCTTGAATAGATCTATACCGCTAATACAACCACAAGATGAGAAGGGAGAGTTGGGCTGACACAGGGAGGGGAAGCCACAAAGAAATAAGCAAAGACAAAAAAATATACGAATGAATTAGAAGCGGTGACACAGTCCTGTGCACACAAAGCAGCCTCCCACTTTCTAACTTATTTCAAGCTCAATTATTACTTGTCTGTGCCCCGCAGAGTGGACAGCGGATAAGCCATTACGCCCATGACATCTTGGATGACCAAACACATACGGCTACTTGTATTCATTCGCAATCT
This sequence comes from Apogon talboti, assembly GCA_037367365.1. Taxonomy (NCBI): domain Eukaryota; kingdom Metazoa; phylum Chordata; class Actinopteri; order Kurtiformes; family Apogonidae; genus Apogon; species Apogon talboti. The sequence continues at coordinate 14,088,490 of JAPQRQ010000009.1, read as the reverse complement.
CTCTCTGGTCAAGCAAGGTCCCTCTCAGTCAAGTCATTTTCTCGGCGCGGCCATCAAGGTTACTTTGTCCGATGACGATTCAAATTAAACCTACTGCTCAAATCATCCGCAGCTTTTAAATCCACTTTATCTAATATCTGTGCTCTCACGTGGAAATCTTGCACATAGCTGATTCATTTGTATGTATGAAAGAGAGATCAGACAGAGGCGCATGTAGAATTAATTTATTACAAAGGACAGAAACACACACACTCAAGTACACCCGCACATCATCACGTATTAGAATAAAACACGAGTGAGAACATTGGAATTCTTTAACCTCCCTTCCTGTTCCCTTAGTCCTACGGTCATATGTCTGACTGGTCCACACATATCTGATCAAATTCATTCACTACACACACTCATGCTTTTACTCATTCTTTCCGTCTCTTCACTCACAGGTAGCCGGTGCTTTCATTTCAGCAGGTGGCCTCATATGAGCATCCACACACAACAATACAGGTCATGTCTGCTTTCCATTTCAGCGGGTGGTCGGCGAGTAATGGCAGCGATGGCTGAACATTGGACACTCAGACAGAAAGCAGGGGTTATCTTCCCAAACAACACAAAAGGGCCAAAGAGAAGAGACGGAGGACGGGGCTCAAAGCAGGCCTTGTAAAGTCATTTACTACATGTCCTTGAATGACAAACTCTTGCTTTTTATCCATATGTCTTCCCCGCACTTTCCCCACCCACACTAACACTCTGACATGCTACGTTAATTACCAATGTCTTTCAAGCTTTCATTTGCTCTTCATGAGGGAAATTACATTTGTTTTCCTTATTGAGTCAAGATGACAGGGAAAACAAAGAAGAGAGGACAAATTAGAAGTGAGAAAGACTAAAAAGTCTCCTTTAGCTCTTTCAACCGACATGCTAATTATTCAATAACAAAGAATGTGACAGTGAATTGGCAAATGTCAAAGAACACAGATCATCTTGCTTTGGTCGTCTTTGCTTTACTGTCAAGGAGTCTGACACAATATTTTACTAGTTGTCCTCCAAAAGACAGAAACTAAGTGAGACCCTGACATTACTTTCCTGAACAAATGAAGGCATCTGCAGTAATGGCATGAAAACAGTGACATTTTGAATTTAGGACAGTTTGCCCTGTCAAGTTATGTGCATTAAACTCAATTTGCCATGTGCTGACCCTAATTTACACTTTCTACTCCCTACTTCATCATCATCATCTGTCACTGCACCTCCTGCTGCAGGAAAGATCATCTATCTTTGGACTGAAGAAAGTTGATAAAGTAACAGAAACATCTGGTATTGTGTAGAATAATAACTAACCAGTTTGCACATTAGAGTCCAAAGTACCTCAGGGCTACATGAGGCTACATTCATTTAAGACTCAACTATGATGAATGTCTATTAAATTGGCTTCAAATGATATTTAAAAACTGAAATATACAGTTAAATACATTCATTTACAGATTTATGCCTTTATTATTCTTATTCTTATGTTGGATTTCAGTGCGATAGTTGGACAAATGCCTGTGATGGTTTTAACTTGTATTTTCTGACATTGTTTAGCCTTCACAATTAATTTTTTAAAAAAGCTGTCTATTTGACAGTGAAAGCGACTGTTATTTGCAGCCTGGAATTATTCTAAATGAATGCGAGCGTGAAATGGTGGTTTTCATTTAGCGTCATGTCAGTCATGTTTGTATTCATATTCATAACCAGCCAAAACAGGAGCAAGGGACCATGGGTTCCCTCGCCACAGACACTCAAAACTGGGACATGCCCGTCATATAATTTCATGTTGTCCATTAAGCAGCTCCAATAAACACTGTGGGGTGAAACGGCTTTACAAATGGCACCTGATGCATATTGCTGAGGGGGAGATAAAGCACAATTTCTGCTCAGAGTGTGACACATCGGTCAGAGATTTGAACCCCATTGGATTTTTTTTTTTTTTTCTTTTAAATTAGGCCACTGCCGCTACCGGAAAGCTCTGAATCAAAGCTCAACCCTTTGGTAAGGAGATGAGGGCTGAAGCACACATCCAGACAGCCTCTCATCCCTGCTGTTCCCTGTTCTCACCTCTCCTCATTCCCCTCTAACCCCGTGTCTTTACCTCGGCTCCTGCCATAACCTATTACTCACATCCCCCCTGTGATATTACCATCATATCCCTGCAAGGTACTCTCAATCCCAGTGGAATGCGAGGAGTATTCCTGGGATAACAGCGGGATGACTGGCTAGCTGGCTCCCGTGGGGAATAGGGGAATAAGACTCGTTTCTCTAAAGGGAGGCGGCAAAAGAGGAAACCAGGCAACTCTTTTCCAGCGTCTCCATGGATTCATCTGTGGCTTTCCTCATCATAAGAATACGAGTGAACAAAGACCATAAAGAAACAGAGACTCCACCTTCTTTTTTTTTTCTTAGACTGACCGTCCAAGGAGTGATTCTTGTCCGATTCCTCTAGTCCCTTACAATCAGAGCTGAAACGAGTGATTGATTAAAAACATTATTTGATTACAATTTTCCCAAATCAAAGCTTTGTTCTTTATTTTCACTGCTGCTAAACATTGGTTCCGATGTTGTGTTTCACACAGACACATATTGTGACGCACATTGATGCCAGGATTGGCACAAAGTTGTATGTTAGCTACATCTTAAGTTATTAGTAAGTTGTATATGAATGTGTTGAAGACTGCAGTGCACATATTGTTGACTTCTTTCTATTTTATTTATATAGATAGACAGATCTATCCATCTAGACAGCTACTTTTTGATATTGTACTCGTTATTTCTACATATCTAGAGATTTTACATAGAATTTTTATACTGCTTTTATTATTATTTCTATAGAAATATTTTCTATATAACCCTTTACTTTTATACCATTTGTGGTTGTTGTTTCAGGTAGTTCTGGAGTAAAGAACAAGTCGTCATTTTCAGACATGTCTTTTTCACAGTTTTACTATACTTTTTTTTGACTATTCAATTAATCGTTTAATCAAAGAAAATAGATTAATCGATTACAAAAATAGCTCAAATCGATAGCTGCAGCTCTACTTACAATCACATGTGGGCTTTTAATGTAAAACTCCAATGCACCATGAAGCAGTTTTCAGCTCCTTAGGAATCAATCAGAAATTTTTCATTAATATTAAATGTCAAATAAATCATGAGCATCAATAAACCCGCTCCCACTTATAAGGTAGGTTCTGGCTTCAATCGTGGTTCTTATCGGGTCAGTTTTGGGAAGCTCTCTGCATTTTGATCCACAAAGTAATCAGTGGATATTATTGAGCAGTGATCCCTCCTTCCCGGGGATTTCCTATTTCTCCTCCTCTCCTCCTCCTCCTCCTCCATATTTCACTCAAGGGAATTCGAAGGCGTAAAGTGGTTGGAGTCCCTAATTCCACAGC
>JAPQRQ010000009.1:14045159-14072753 GCA_037367365.1 Apogon talboti | reverse complement strand
TGCAACTTTTATAATTAGCAAAATTAAAAATATTAAGGTGCACTTTGTCTTTACTTAATCTCATACCGTCTTTTGACTCAAAGAGTTTTTTGTCTACTACTGAGTCGTCTTTGCTTACACTAAAATAAAATGAAAGCTTTAAATAAGCCACACTCTAGATAACACTAACACAGCTAAACACTTTACTATAAGAGTTACAAAAACAAGGTAAGAACTTAACTTCCTCAGTTTGCGTAACATATTAAGCTCACAACGTGACCTTTTCCGCTACATAAACACTTTGACAGACCTGTCAGTTTGTAGCTCCTCATTGCTCAGAAGCTCTTTCTTTTTCCTAGACCTCGGTATGATGCTCTTTCTGGCAGACTGCCTCTCATGAGGAGTGGGGTCATTAGATGACACCATGTCCTCAATGTCGTCAATCAGAGAGTCACAGGCGGATGGCATGATAATCTAAAGAAAAAAAATTTTGTTAGGTAAAAACAGAATACACATAAGTGCATTTAGTATCTCTACTGGTTGAAGCCGAGCATTGTTAAAACATTTTCAAACTAGAAAAGCACTCGGAGAGCGCAGACCTCCGCCAAGGCAGCTCTCTGTAATAACAGCAATATATAAGTCTGTTGGCCTATTGTTTCTCTGTTGCTAGGTAACCCACTTCAATTCTATGATTCTATGATTCTGGGATAACACCTAACTAATTCCACTGGCATTTTCAGTTCAATAACCTCTCAGCTGGCAAAAAATATATATTCATCCTGGATCCAGACGATAGTCTGGATCACCCCCAAAATCTAATCACTTGTTCCTTGTCCCATTTCAGACATTTCTTGAAAATGTCATTAAAATCCGTCCATAACTTTTTGCGTTATGTTGCTAACAAACAGACAAGCAAACCCTAGTGAACACATAACCTCCTTGGCAGAGGTAAATATAGATCTAACAATAATCTATATCAGTTTCCCCATTGTAATAAAAATCAGTTCACATTCAAAAATATCTTTTGGAAAAATATAATGCCAATTATAACAATTAAGTTGTCTGTTTCACCTCTTTTTTAATGTTACAACACTGAACTGAGGGCAATTTTTAACATCAAATATAAATCTATTTAACCCTCAGGCCATTTCTGTAAATATTTATCTAATGTCAGTTACTCTATCAGGTGTTTTATGCACTTCTGACTCTGGAATGTTTCCCATATGATACATGGCGGAGGGATGTGGCATTGTTTAATAACACTGATATCATTGCACTAGTACTTTTTGTGCAGTACAGGATGTTTATGATAAAAACAAAATGCCTCACTGACTTACAATGGAACCACATTTTTTAATCTCGCATAAAAAGCACTCAGTGTGGTTGCTACTTTTTGATATATCTAAGACACCAATCACCAGCAATGCCCCCCCCCATTCAAAATAAAAATTATATCTAATTTAACTTTTTTTCTTTTAAAATTAACAGCAACATCATGTACTCAAACAGGCATGCAAAAGATTAAAATCCTGAAAATTATTACATATTTGGTAGTTAAAAGAGTCATGCAGAAAAAGAGTTAAAAAAAAATAGCGATATGTGATGATTTTATATGGTTCACGGGTTCCCAGATAGTAGTAAATTAGATGGATACACAAGAGATATCTGTTTGTATAACATTAAAACTAAAAATGTATATAAGCTATATATGTGCATGCATTAACAGTGAGGAAATTTGGTATCAAACGACTAGACCTTTTTCCAAAACTGGTTAGCATCCAAGAATTCCAGTGCCATAAAACTATGGCGTTTGGGATTAAGTCCAATTTATGGTGTAAGGTCAAGAAAATATTATTTTCTGTATTTCTGAACTCAAGCAATACTACTTAACTGTGAAAAGGTAAATAAAGAAGCTTATTGGACAATAGTAACACTGTAATGTGACTGGGTACCTCTGCATATTCACACACCTGGATTAATTAAAAACAAGTGGCTTAAGAGATGCCACTGACTTCGCCTACTAAGATGTTGAACCACACAATGTACTTGTATATACGCAAATACCATAAAACCTGCTGTTTTACTGGACCTCAGAGTAAAGCACTGACATTATAATGGCGCAAAAACTTCAGCGATAGACATAAACAGCATGCAATGCATCTTTCCTTGGCCCATTGAATGCTTATGACATGAGTTACCTTTCTGTTACTAAGGTGGCTGCATTAATCATATTATCAGGTTATTCAACAAGCAATGACTTCGTTACAATGTCCTTATTAATCACTTACAAGGTTACTTTGTTGAATACCCACTTTCAGCCGACTTTCCTTCAACGCCTCACGCTAACTGGACATTAGCGAGGAGCTGAAGGTCAACATTCAACGATGAATAAATGCAGACATACTTGAACAGTCTATGACATTAAAACAGATGGAATAACGTACTGAGTTATAGGTAAAAGTAACATGCTAACAGCTAATAGCACTGCTAGCCTCATTAGCTATACACAACACACGTGTGTCTTGTTTTGAGCAGACAGGATCGCTACCGTACTGTATTCATTTCTTACCTGAACACCGGAGTAATTTGAATTAAGTGAAACTGCAAGAAAAGGGTCTTGAATGCGATGTAAATAAGGTTTTACTCCATCAAAACACAGTTGACACAACTCTCACGCTTCCATGCTTGTGCGTAAGTACGGGAAGTAACGAGGAACAAACAACGCGTTTTGCGCTCAGAATATTTATAGCTGGGTCAATAACCGTACAAGGACTTCTTCACGATTGAAAGCAATTCCTATCTATAAATTTCCATTCTAAACAACACAAAGAATAAATATGTCATTTGAATATATGAAAAAAACAAGTCAGATTAAGGCAATGTCACCAAATATCAGTAATATAAAACTTGACACTGGTGTGCCAAAAAATAAATAAAAGCTGATATTAAAATTTATGTTAATGATCCATCAAGCCTTTAAGTAATGAGGCAAAAATGCAAAACAGCAGATTATTACTTACTTCTCCGCAAGCACTATGACGGATGAAGTAAGTATGCCCCCCCCTTATGAAATTAATTTTTTTTTTACAAGAATTTCCCAAGTGTTTTGCCACGGTGTTCTTTTTCTCAAGTCTAATCTGATTTATTTTGTTTTTGGCATGATAGTTTTCTCAAGTGCCAGCTCATTTATACTGTGGAAAAACTTCATTTTAACATTATTTTACAAATTTTGAGCATAATAAAGTTAAAGCACATCACTATGCATCAGTGGTTTGTGTTATGGCTCAATAAAAAGGTCAGTTCTTAAGGGGGGCTAATAATTTTGACCCCGGTAGTTTTTGGGAAACAACTTTGTTTCTGTCTGCAAAATAAAATCATTTAAGCATACAAAAGTAGGATGTTTGAAAATGCTGTTAAAAATGTTTGCTTGTCAATGTGTCTATAACAGCACTTGTGAGATACTAAACCAAATGAAGTGATCATGCGGCTAATAATTTCTTCCTTAACAGCTTATATTGACAAACCATACAAAGGTTTCCTCATTTATATTGCCTTTATTCAAATTTTCAATTACAAACAGCCAAAGTACAAAAACATGACTTTATCCCCCATCCCTCCCTGCATCCCAAAAAAAAAAAAAAAAAGAAATTCCTCATTTAACAGATGTTAAAGAAACTTACATAAATGAATAACACACAATGAATTAGTTTACCTTAAACATTCAACAGCACAATACTTTCACTCATGCGTTTGAATTGCAAAAATAGGTGATACATCTCAGTTTTATATGCCATTAGTGGAAACTGTCAGCTATGTCATTTTACAGTCAATTATTTCCTATCAAATGTTTTTGTGTTTTTTCCCCCACATAACCTTTACAGAATAATTACAGATCAGTGTATTTGGTAACAGCTGAAGAATAATCGTAGGAAAATAACAGGAAAAAAAGCGCAGTTTAATTTTCTTGACTAGAGTTAACACGACAATAAGCCTAATAATTTTCTGAAAGGTCTAATAACACATCAGAATCACATTAGAAATGAAAGAGCTTTAAATTTAACAGTCAATTAGATTACATTTTCAGACTCACTGGCAATGACAATAGCTTTAGCGGTGCATTAAAACATCAACATTCCATTACAAACTCTTGGGAAGGTACAATCTTTCCAAAAATCATTTACCTAACACATTAGAGATAAAATATTGTGACCAGTTTCTGATCACTGAGAACAGATGACAATTTAGCTGAGTAAATGTTCTTAGAATATAGCACAATTGTGGTTAGTGAACCAAATATGAAAAATTGAATTCGAATTTCCATAAATACACATACAATAAACTGATATAAATATGCCTACAGGAAAAATCTGTAAATAGGCTTTTTGTGCATCCAAGTCATTTTTCTTTTCATTTATGATAGTGGTATTAACAAAACTAAAGTTATGCTAAGTAAGAAATGATTTCAAGTGAATTGTGTTTGGATTTTACCGAGTCAAAATGCTTTTCAACAGGCCCCTATAGTCCACAACATGGAAACTGAAATGGCAGAAATGCGAAAAATCTTTACAGTACATCACATACGTCCTCACATCATTCCAAATATAAAACCGACACACAGTGTCACAGATGCAAAGCTCCCTACGCACTTCAGCAGAGGACACAAGTCACTGAGCCCGGTTTGGTTGAATGATGTCCATTCTCCAAGTCTCCTAATGACCAGTAATGGGAAATTAGGCCAACTGTGAGTAAATGACTGAATGCACATTACTTTTTCTTTTCTCAACTCTTTTTTTTTTTTTTTTAGGTCAAACAGAACTGAGCAAAAACCATGACACAAACTACATAACTTATGAAAAAAAAAAAACAAACATAAACCCAAAAATTTATTCATCCACTTTTCAAAGCATCAAATGTGCACCCCAATATTGTAATTTAGGTTTTGATAGTATGAGGCTGCTTTAAAACTACAGATATATTTATTTTGTGTCAGGGTATGAGTGAACCACGCACACATTAAAAAAACCTAAGTTGTGACATAACATCCAACATCAAATCTAAATCATATAAGGGTCATTTTTTTATGACAAATAATTCAAAAACGCATACACACTATGACATTTACCTCTATGCCCTATTACTGTTGTCAAACATTAAGTGAGAGGTAGCCTACAGTACCTTGTGCACTGAAAATTTAGAAAACTGTACATAAATTTATACATGGCAGGCTTACTCGTTAGCAAGCTTAATCTTTGACATATCTCACACATGCTGCACACACAACTACTCAAGCGCACGTCAACCAGGATGGGGGAAAGTTAAAATCAGCAGCAATGTTACCTGCAGCTGCAGGTTTCTAATCTAGACAAGATGTTCAAGTGATGTTACTGTCAGGGATTTAATCGAATTCAACAAGCCATTCAAAGGGAACAGCAAGTGCTTCAAGTGTTTGACTTGTCCTGTTGTAAGAATGTGCAACTCCAGACAAAACAGTATTTTCAGGCCTAGTGTGAAACATGGCTTAGTTTCACTTAAATGTATCTGACTTTTAACCAGGTTTCATTTCTTTTAATCTTTTTTTTTTAACCTGTTTATAGGGAACAAGTCCTGGTTAGACCAAGTCCTTTACTACACGAAGCCTCGATCTGCCACCTACTGGCTTCTGAAGTATTAAAATCTGTTAAAAGGCAACACTTACTGAAGGTAAAAAGAAGTTAATACTTGCCTATCTTGCGTCCTGCACTGCTTCAACTACACACTGAGTGGGCAATGCGCATCAACAAGTCAAAACATCTCAAACCACAGTGTCAGTTCACAGCACAGAGTCTGGGTGAGGAGGCTTTATGGGGAGTTTGGTTATGGCGGCTTCTGCTGACAAAGGCGGAAAGGCTGGGGGGAACAACAGCAGCAAGAAAGCAACAGTGTGGGTCTCGAATTCACCAAGTATGGACAAGAGTGCAATTTTTGAGATTAGGTAGCCAGATTGATGCATCAGGATTTTCGCTCAACCTGCCATTATCCAGAGGCGATGGCTTCTCTGTGTTCTAAACGTAACACAACAAAATCCTCTGGGTCATGGAAGGTTTGGTGGTACACGTTTGGTTCCCTTATTTTTACTGTGTACAAAATATAAGGTTGCCCATTTGATCAGTAGATGACAAACTAATCAAGTGACCAGGTAACAAAGATCCCTTACTCTTTTAACCCCTTTTAGCTTCTTGATACATATAAGCAAAAGAAAATGGTTGCACACTTCCAAAAGAGAGAGACAGATTGCGTGAAAGGGGATCGAAATAGTTAGTGGTCACACGGCAGAACTATCCATCATCTGGTTAATTTCAATGCCATTCTACAACTTTCTTCACCTTTGTTTTAACAGTCGTGGTCACCCAATCCAATCCTAAATCAAAGTGCACAAAATGCTCATACTCTTTACGATTTCAAGCCCAAACTTAGCGAACACGTCTGAGTAGGCACCGAGACGACGTCTGACCAAACTTCCACCTGTCTAATCCACATGAATCAGACAGCGACTAAAGTTGTCAAAGCTGTGTACGAAATGTTCCTTTTTTTTTTATATTTATCTTTCAACGTCTAAAAACCGTCCAACACTTTTTTTGCACAAAAACAATCCCTTACTTTCCACTCAGCAGTAGAAGCCTTAAATCACAGATCATTGGTGTAAAGAATGCGATCAAGAATTCATCTGTGTCCACTTGGCATTAACACATCTGTAGCTATTTTCTTGGTTAGAACATGGGATTCACAAATCCAAAGACTTTTTTAATATCACAACAGATTTAACCGTATTTCTCCATAAATACTTTTTTTTTAAATCCTTACACGCAGGGTTTGATGGATGTATTCAATGCTCTTATCTGTGCATCTGTAGCAGTTATGATGTGTGTTAATGCCAGGTAGAATGGCTCTCCCATCTGGGTATTAAGAAGTGAACGTTACATCATACGGAGAGGTGAAATTAGCCCCACAATTCATTTCTTAAATAGACAGATAAGATGTGAGGTCGCCCCATGTCCCCAACCTTCAGCTACTCTGGAGGCCATATGTAGCCCGAGACAAAGAATCAATATGTCTTCACACTGACTGTGAACACAAACAAGGCTTTTTATCTCTCACATCTTGAATCGACATGGCATTTAGTTCCTGTGTCAATGGGAAAAAAAGTATCTCAAATGTTTTCTTTTCATCTATTTAGAATTGGCTTCCTAACTACAGTCAGTATCAGGCATTAAAACCATGCAGTTGATCTGAACTGTATCAGCTACCGCTAGCTACACAGGAGATCATCCAGGACAAGAGAGGGCATCTTATCAAAGTCATCGAACAAGTCGCTGATTCCCTGGTCGTCTCCCAAACCTAACAGGTAGTCGTCCTGGTCCAGAAGAGGAGGCCCGAGGTTTAAGAAGGGCCCCAGAGACGAAGGGATCTGGTCTTCTGTTTGCTGGAGGAGACTGGTGTAAGGAGAAGAGATGGGGGACAGAGTCATGACAGAGACCGATGATGAAGAGGAGGAGGAAGGTGGGACCGATGAGGAGGCGGAGGAAGCGTTCGTGCTGCTTGAATCTGCGAAAGGGAAAAAAAGAAAATCGAACAGGTTATGCAATTTAATCGGATAAAGTTTGGATTACTTATTAAACAGGCAAGTGGCTGTAAAGCAAATACATTGTAAATACATGTTTAGATTCTATTCTACAGTATTTGACCAAGACAAAACAAAGTAACAACAGTATGCAGCTTTACAAGGCTGTCAAAGCTGCTGGTGGTATCTGTTGCAATTTTTATCTCTGGAAAAGAGTTTTGGTGATCACTTGAAATGTTGTAGTTAATGTACATAAGGTGAAGGCCATGTACAAACCCAGGATAATGTTTTTATGCCAGGGTTCAACACTTTTCATTAACAATTGGCCACAGTAAATAAATTGCCATGATGGCTCCGTACATCTGGAATGTAAAAATGAAGTAAACATATTTTAAACTTGTTTTCAGTTGTAATATTACATGCAGCCCGCCACCAGGATTTATCACATCGAGTCTGATGGCAACTTCAACCAGGTACTGGTATTGGAATAGTTGTCGTATAACACAAAATAAGTTGATTGGTTTAAATATCTATTGTCTTATCTTTAATAATATGATTATACTGTTATTGGGTAGAGGTAGACAGTCAGTCAACCCAGAAACATCCCCAGAACAAAGACACTGAAAAAGTACCAGCAGAAGGTAGTGTCTCTGCAGGTAAATACAGCACTAAAAACTTCAACTGTTTTTAAGTGATAATTAAATGGAATCATCAGTTATTATGGCATTAGTCTGTACTTCGATACATGTCTAATCTTTCTGGAGCCTCACATGGGTGCTAGAGCCCATTTTAACAATCAACAAGCGAAGGCAGGGTACACCCTGTACATGTCGCCAGTTCATCACATGGTTGACATAAAGATGAACAACCACTCACACAGTACATTTACATACACACCTTAGTTAAGCTATGAGTCCAGATTTAGTCAGAATAATGCAATAATTCAGTTTTTAAATGTCATGTAATCCCACTGAATGTCACATTCACATTTTACGCTTTAATATCCAAACAGCACCCACACAGACTTGGGGAGAACATGCAAACGCCACACAGTAAGGCCCCAGTCAACCGGTGCTGTGAGACGATGGTGCTTACCACTACACCGCCGTTCCTTAATCATTTTTGGTTTGTTTGTGATTTAATAATATTGTGGAACAAGAATAGTGGACTACTGGTCTTGGAGACCTGTGCTCTCCAAGTGCCCTTCCAGTTATAGTCTTTCTACATGATGAAACAAACCTTGAAGGACTTTAAGGAAAGGCGAGTTCCCATTAATGTCCATATTGCCATTTTTTACGGGACTCCTGGGGTCGCTCTCTTCATCTGGGCACAGCAGGACATCTATAGGACCCTTGGTGCTCGTCAGATGGATGGATAAACTCTGAAGGACGAAAAAATAATACCGGCTTTAAATGAGAACATTTGACAGATGGACTACTACAAGAGATTAAAAAAACAACAAAAAAAAACAACAGCAAATACAAAAGCCTCATTCCCATTTGACTTTCAACCATGTGAAGATTTACTTAATAAACTGTTAACTTAGTATAACTAGACACAAATCTTGCGACAGTGCTTGAAGGGTTGCCAAAACTAGCTGCAGACCCCAGAGCCTTCTGTTTTGTAAAAGCTTTGTAAAGCAGGCTGTCTTTCTTTCAGAAGCCAAAATGAAAGAGATATTTTCTCCCATCTTGCCAAAAAGTTGAGGTAGTTCAGGGTTTAGTGCAGAAACTAAAAATTACTCCATTATTTATAACTTATTATCTTGTACACATACCTCGTCAGGGTCTGGTACTTCTAATTTGGTGTCTGTGGGGGCTTTGACAACAATGATGGTCTGATCTCGGAGGTTTCCGAGCTGCTTGATGTCTTGGTACGTTACATATGCATATGTGGCGACACAAAGGTTAAAGAAACAACACCTCAAAGGCATCCAGTATCAGTACATTTAGAACAAAACAGAAAGGTGGATAACAGAAGACAGTTATAGTCTGTTTTCTTGACATTTTAACACCCTTATCAACTCCAAAAGGATATTTCTGGTTGCCTGGTGATTCACTCATGTGTCGCATATCCAGAGTGCACCTCTGGATGAGCTGTTCGAGTCTGTGCTCTTCTTCTCCAAGTGCTGAAACTTCTGCTGTCAGTCTCTGTCTCTGACTCAGTGCCCCCTCCACCTCTAATAGACTACAGCCCCTGTGGCAGGAAGAAACAAAGGTAAACAAACAATCCCTTCATTTTATTCTTGCAATGACAATCTCAGAAATCCCTTATCAATGTCTGGGGATTCAGTTTGCAGAAATTACAGCACAAAGACAGAGACGGATGGAAAAGATGGAACACCTGATGAAACAGAAGTTGAGGGAAAGATGGAAACGGGTGCATAGTGGTCTCAACTACACTCACAATAGGGTTGTAACTATGTCATGGTGTTATGATTAACCGCGATTTTAAACGTCACGGTTAATTGATCGTCAAGGCTGCCAAAAACTGTCTCAAAGTACAGTAGATTAAGAGCAGAACTAAAGACACGCCAATTTGCGCTTCCTGCACAGAACAAAAGCAACGTTACAGGAGCACAGCATTCAACGTTCCACAAGTTAAAATGGCAGAGAAGGAACAAGCTGACTGTCTGTCGCTATTAGGGCTGCAACTAATAATAATTTTAATAATCAATTCAACTGTACATTATTTTAATAACTAATCGATTCATCTGATAAACACAAAAGACTCAACTCTCAAAGATCGGTATTTAACCTGAAGCAGACAAGTCACTAATGATTACATCCCCGCAATGGCTTCGGGTATAGTTAGCGAGCACTAGACCCCTACCTAGACCTGTTATGGTAAGAGAATAGCAAGCTATAGGCTATCCAACCAGTTCCGGTTATAGACACATTGACAAATGATATCACGCGCAGGTGATTTTATACTCTGCCTCCGACTGGAGGGCAAGAAGACTCAGCTCCTGGCGTCCTGCATTGGTTTTAGCTGTAAAGTTGTCAAAAGACCACACAAAATTTAAATACAGCCATGACATATTAATAAATGAAAAATCTATCAATATGGTTAACACTTGTAGCGCTGTAGGATGCACTAACAGACAAAAGACGGACAGCAATGTTAAATTTCACAGGTTTCCAGCTGATGAAAAACAGCAATAGTTATGGTTAACAGCCATGAGAATGTGAACACATGGTGGTCATGCGTTCATTGCAGTGGTACATCATCTTTCCCACATGTCCTGACACAAAGAAGTTTTGTCCATCTAGTGACTTGTATGCCTTCATTGCCTCTGCTGTGTAAACCCCAGGCGTGTTGATGAGGTAGTTATAGATGTCCATACTGACCTGGAGGCCATTTCTGCGGACTGTCAACCCACAGTTCGTCAGCTATTTGAAACGGGTCTGGAAGCTTTTCGCTAAAAACAGTTAGCTTTGCGTTGTATCTTTCGCGATCATCAGCACAAAGGTGATCTAAACTAGTCATACGTATCTCTTTGATTTTCCTTTTTGAGCAGAAGTGTCTAAAACGTCAACGGCAGTGGTTGCTTAGCTACGTTTTGTTATTAGCGGTACTTTCGCCCTCCAGCTTACTGCGCATGTGCGGGATTACTGGAAATAAACAATAACATTGAACATGTATGTATTAGTTCCAGTCAGCGATATGTAACGTAAACGGAGATGGATGAAAATGTTATAATTACGACGATGGTGTCTAACTAGCTAACGGGATAAAGTAATCACGACACGTAGACTATTTTAGGCTGGGTTTGCACCGTGTTCCCGGTGGCCATGGCAGCCCCGTTCAGCCCGACACGCAGCGCGCCGTGGGATTTGGGCCATTTTTTCCCTCCATATTCAAGTTTTGTCACATAAACGGGGCACTATGTTTCGGGCAAACGGGGAACCCAGGAAAACACCGCAAACCCGGCATCCGAAGCCTCAGCCACGCTACTCAGTGTTTTCCTCTGCGGGCATGACGTGCTCAAGACCCAACGAATCGACTACCGAATTCTCTGCCAACTCTTTTAAGAATCGATTTAATGGATTCGTTGTTGCAGCCCTAGTCTCTATCCGTATTTTCAAGAATGCAGTCTATATCCACCTAGAAAGTGGGTAAAATCTCCAATGTGGGATTACTTTGGTTATCCAAAAGATGCCAGTGCCAACATTAATAACTACGGGAGTGCAAAAAGTGCCGGACGCGCCGACGGGTCCTGATGACGCTTCATTTTTGCAAAAATACATAGATTTAGCCAAAATCGGGCCGTGGCATGGCAAGAGAATATATTGACAAATAGCATGGCTTTGAGTAAGCCGTGGACCATTTTTTTTTGGCCGTGCCTTTCGAAAATTAACCGTGCAAATCATGGGTGCACTGCTTGCTGTCTAATACACTATGATTGTAAATATAAATACTAGGGCTGTCACTTTAAAAAAAATGTAATCTAGAAACCGGCAAACCGCAATTATTTCTCTGACGATAATCGCAGCACCAAAATCTCTAATTGTTACATCCCTAACTCACAATGACATGTCTGTAAAAGACATCCTACCCTTTCCACTATGCCCCATGCAACCTCAATTTGGGGGGAAAATTAACAATCAATGACGGGAGACAAATATTTTTTTGATCCAGCTTCTATTGTGTCATCATTGATTCATATGATATTTGTCAACTTAAAAGATCATTATATGAGCAAAGAAAGTTGCAGTTTGTTGTTGGGATAGTAAATTAACATCTAGTTTTCTGTGACATCTATTATCACACATGATACACGTCACCAAAACAAAGAGCCATTACTTGGCGTTACTTCACTATTTCACCTCACTGTCAAAGAATGAGGACAGGTTGAAGCTGAAGATACAACTTCAGCAGCTCTTAAACTGTGGAGAGACAGAACGGCCTCCATGACTTGCCGGAGCGCAGTCCTAAGTATTTTCAACAACTGAAATTTTAACAGTTTTGCAACTTTCTTACCTTGTAAGACTGTCTATTAATTTGACACACATATGTATGTGCGAATGACACCATGATTCACTCAGGGTTAAAACGTCACTTGTCTCTTGATGCTGATGGCGATACAGCTTTTGAGAAGGGCCCATGTGGCACAACCAAAAGTGTGGGGACATAGTCTTCATAGGTCGCCAAAGATAAAAGTAACACCAAAACTTACATCCACTGAATGTTGTTCTTTGATTTCTTCTTGATGAGATGAATTCCTTCTAGTACGTTGGTGATGTCATACAGACGTCTTTTCTGGACCTGAGTGGGAGAATATAGGTCAAATTAATGTTAGTCCTAGATGTAAAAAGCTAGTGTTCAAGACACCCCTGCAGGTCAATAACTCCAACTCCTCCCAATTATCTTCAGATACAAATGCATAGAGCCGTCAATAACATCAGTAACAACAGCTGAAGAAGCAAAGTGAGTCATTAGACCATCTTCTCTGTTTCCTTTGGATTACCTGCAAGGTTTCAGCAGCAAGGTTAAGGTCCAGAACTCCATCAGAAGACTGAGCCAGAAGATCCACAAACTTCTTAGTTAACAAGCCCAGGGATGTGTCATACCGCGTTTTCTCTGGAGGAGACTTGGGCGCTACGAGTAGAGAAAAGAGAAAAAGAACAGAGAACCTTAGTTTAACAGGAGCACGTCTGACGGTTATACTCGACTTTGGATTTCTTAAAAGGAACTGAAGACACAAACATTTCTAAAAACTTATAGGAGAAAGTATAGTGAGATGGGAGTTCTTTATGTGTGAAAGACTCGGTCCAATCCAACTCATCCACTTTAACTGAAATCTTAACTTTATGACTTTGTTATTACATTAGGTGTGATGATCAACCGTTGTCTGTTTTGGGGAAATATCTGATATTTTGGTACTAGACTGTTACAACATTTACTTCAATCATTTAACACTGATTTTACACATATATGTATGTATATAAAAACAAAGTAATAGAGAAACCACAATTAATATAACTGAAGAAAAATCTGTGTTCCAGATTTTTCTTCAGTTATATTAATGGCAAAGCTATTCCTTACTAAAAATTCAAAATGTTATTATTTTGTTTAGATTTATGCAAAATGTCAAATATGTGCTTTTTGGCAAGATGGAACAGATTTCAGTTCTGAATATTTACTTTAAAAAAACATTACTTTGGACTATAAGAATTAGCGATTGGCCTTTAAGTCTACTTTCCCACCTGTTGGTACAAGACAACACAGCAAAACTGAGCCCTAAGAGTAATTGTGAGTTAGGTTCATTAAAAATATAATAGACTCATGATATAGGGATTCAGTCATCTTAAAACTGAAGGATTTTATAACCCTGCCTACAAATAATGTTTCAAACAATGAATGCACAGAACAGTGATGTAGTAATGCAACAGATTCAATAACTAGTTAAAACTAATTAAATCTCCTAACACTGAAAACATAGTTACTAAGACTATAATTTAGTTTATGTTTTGCTCTGGTATTGTTTTATGATGCTGCATTAAAATGGAAACTTTCTGTTCTGCTTTTTTTTTTACTATAAAGAAAAACAAGTGTCACTGGAAGGAATGACAAGTGTAAGCATTATCCACAGATTTCAATAAGGTTTAGGAGAATACTGAATAAATACAGTTTGACTTTGATTTACTATATAAATAATGATGAATAATTAACAGCTTTCATAACGGGACAGTAAATCTGTTCTCACACATGCAGTGGGAAAATGTCACCCATCTAAATCTGGATTAAAGTCTGTTCTACTGTTAGAATTAGTTGCATGTTAATGTGCCTACGGCGTTACGCTGCCCATCGTATCTGGCTCTGGGTGAATCTGTTTATTCTTATATCAGTGTGAACCAGGTGTGTGCTCTCAGGACAATCACAAATACTGTAATTATTTTGTTTGCTTTTTTGTTTTGTTTTTTTTTTATTATGTGCACCAACAGAATGCCAAAAGGCGTCTCACTTCTGGGCGCCTTTAGCCGGGTTCCATTGGCAGCTGCAGTCGCTCCTCTGCCTCTTGGAGTCCTGGCTGGTTCTGACTGGTACTGGTGGTCTGAGTCGTCTAGCGCCAACCTTCTTTTTGCCTTGAAGGGTTACAGAGACAGGCTGTTAGCTGCAGATATGGGCGGTGTAGGGGCTCAGCTGGCACAAAACATGAGGCCGACAGACGATGAACGATGCATACATATAATCATTTTTGTGACGGTCTCTAAAGTATAAATGTGACAAAACTTAAATGTGAGGCAAAAACCTTCTGCACTTGCTATACTATGTCCAGGGTTAGATTTCCTGGCATCAGTCTGAAATTACTTTTGTTTGCAGTCTTTCCCAGTGAATTGTGACAAGTATTGCATATTATGTTTCAAATTTCCCAAAGTGAAACATGTCAAGAAAGGATTTTGTCAAACTCTGTTATTCTGACAATGTGGAGCACAAGGAGTAGAAATGATTGCATGTTTATGCAAAGATTAGCCAAGACAAACCCACATAGCTCAAGAGTGAATCACACTCTCACAGAACATGACTATGAGAACTTAATATCATAAATTTGATCTTACATACAGTTCTTAGGTGCCAAAACGTGGTAGAACATGTGTGGATAGAAGACACCATTTTAATCACCCATGTCCACATTCATTTTAAGTCATTTGCTGCATACATAACTTTTCATCAAAAAAGTTCCAGTCACATGTGAAGATGTAATCCTTTAATTTGTTTAGTTTGTCAAAGGCAAAGTATAGAGTAAAAACTACATATTTCATAGCTGGTTTAACACCACAGACCTAAAGATCAGACTTGTGAATTGATAAACTAACCACTTG
Organism: Apogon talboti; assembly: GCA_037367365.1. Lineage (NCBI taxonomy): Eukaryota > Metazoa > Chordata > Actinopteri > Kurtiformes > Apogonidae > Apogon > Apogon talboti. The sequence continues at coordinate 14,057,351 of JAPQRQ010000009.1, read as the reverse complement.
TAGGTGCAGCAAAAAAAAATGGATTTCTGTCATTAGATTTAATGATGATTTTGTGTAAGTTTACACTGCATGTTATTTATATTGTACATTCTTGACCTCTTCAAACACCTTGGTTTTAGGGTTTTTGTTCCACACATATATTGGGGTGCTGCTCTACGGCAGTTTCTTAAAAATGCTGTGTCTATTTTAACCCTTGGATATATATATATATATATATATAATATATATATTTTCTCATAAGTGATCCTACCAGTCTTACATAAACTTACTTACTCTTCCAAAGTCTAAAAAGGTTTAATATGCCCTCTGTTGACAGTCAAAATGTCAGCCATTTTATATTAGCAAGCAGCTCCCCTCACCCCATGCCTGCTCATGGCTACAGTCTGAGATAACATAGCCTGGTTTAGTTCATGAAAGATGAATAGCCAAGATCAAACCAACACCCTGAATGCTGCTGAGATCATTTTTGTGTGGGTTTTTTTTTTTTTTTTTGCAGGTAGAGTACACAGGAAATGTGCAAACACTAAAGAGCACTAATGCAACAAAGTCGAGTTTCACTTTACTTGGCATGAAAAGCACCAAACCAGATTACACTTTATTTACAACAGCAGGGACACAAAACACTTTTATAAAATTTAAGTGCAGGCCGACAACGTGTAAAGCTGTCCTCTGATGATCAATACTGCTACTAGCCTGGAAAGCTAACCCATATTTTTAAGCTCCATCCAAGTTGGATTGCATCTTCAGAGACGACTGGAACAAATGTCTACCGAGTACTTTCACTACTCAAGTTAAGATTTACTCGTGTCCAAGCCTATGTTGCTGCATGTTAACCTATCGTTTATGGTTAGAAAGCTAAAAATAAGCTAACTTGGAGTCAAAGCAACCAACAATCCCCCAGCCCCCCAAATTAAAACACCAATAGCAGCCACTAGGCCACCGCTAACGTTACTCATCTCTTACCAATATTTCCATCTGACTGCAAGGGTGAAGCGTACTCAAAAGCACCACAAAGTTAGCATAGCACGCTATTAGGTGTCAGGATGGCGCTTCTGTAGCTGTGAAACTAAGTTAAACTCGACATTTGCGTAGCTAAATTCGACAAAGCACTTAACCAACCCACTTGGTCAACTTAGCTAGCGGTTGTTAGTTAGCTACATCGCTAGGTTGAGTCGAGGGAATGCCCTGGCTAAGCAGCTAACGTTAGCTGCCCGAACAACAAGCTCTGTTAGCCAAGCAGGCTAACATTTTGTCCTGTTTGTGGCTAACTGTAGCAAGCCAAACATGTTTAAACGATTTGCATTCGTGATTACCGGCGGTCTTCCTAGAGTGGGTCGTTGTCCTGTTCCATTTGCAGCAGCTTGTTGTGGAGTTGTGTAAATGTTGTTTATCTGAGGCTCGGATAAACACACATTTGATGTCTGTGTAACGTTGCAAGGCGGTGGGGTCGTTATTATTTGGATATAGGTAGCATTGGACTGAGCGGGGTTTAAACGATCCGACAGAGTTGTTAAAATTATATTATTATCCAAAGGAGAGCCCCCAACCCCCGCTAAAATCACTTTGTCCGGAGCCGAGGAGATCCCTCTTCTCATCTTGCGTACTCGGGGTAACCCCTTTCTTGTCCCTGTACTTTCAAGCCCGTCTCGCTGCTAATCCGCCGCAATGATTAAAAAAATAATCAGACCGAAGTACAGTTCAAAGTCTGATTCATCGACTTTTGTTAAGTATTTTTCTTTATAAAAGTGCATTTAGGCAGATGCAACGGATTAAAAAGTAGCGCAACTCTCGTTTCCCCCGTCTAGAAATGGCTTCAGGAAACGGCCTGATGAATGAAGGGATACGGTTTACGCGCTCAAGAGCCCTCCCGCGAAACTCAGATTTCCCGGGAAATTTTCAAACGGAATTTACATACCCACCACTATTGGTCAGTGCGAAGAGTGCCCCCGCCTATAATACTGCTGAATCCACCAACAGGGACGCTGTATTTAGTGCGCCACGTGTTCATTGGCAGTTGTAAACAGGGGACGTCACCTGTCACGCCTTGCATGTTCTACCTTTGGACGCTGGGAGACGCAAGTGAGCAATAATAATGAAAAGAGTGTAAAGCTGTGAAAAAGAATATAGCCCACATCAGAACAAAGAACACACTAATGTTACTTTATTTTCTGTAATTTATTTTAATTTTAATTAATTTCCGACCTACTGGATCCACACAACATGCATTTGACATTATATGATATATTTATTAAGCTGTTTAGTCGATTTATACACCAAATTATGCCACTTAATTTTTGGTTCTAAAGTTTATACATACTATTATTATGGGAATCCAACACAGAATAGGTCAGATTAATGGGAATACAGTGGATGTGATGCTAGAACTACAAAACCTACCCTGCTGCACAGATTTTTTTAAAAATAATATATTTTATTCACAGTAATTTTTTTTCCTATTCTTCACAGCTTGCTGAAACAAACAGAATAACTAAAGAGCTCAGTGTAAATGATTAAAACCTAAAATCAAATACTAAACATCAAATATCAGGGTACATGAGGTGAAGACAGTATATTCTTTAGACTGAAATGTCCTTTTAATGCTGTTTTATACTTATACTTCATTGGATTCAAGAGCACACAGTGCACTACTTTATTACATAATGTTATTTTTTTCATCAGTGCTATAAAAATAAGGTGATTGTTTGATTACTCAATGGACAACATTTAATCCAACTAATTTCCAAGGTAAGTCTTTGTGATTATTTAATGATTCTCTGAGTCATCTCTGATAATCAATAGAATTTTTTTTATAGCAAAGGAGCATATTGATACATATGTAATCATAGCGTTTGTTGTTAGTAAGGCTTCCAGAAATGGCATTGTTTCCTGTTAACATACAGACAAGTGACAAAAGTAAATCCTGATAGAGTGATAACAATGCCTCCATCCATAGGGGTCATTGAATTATATGCTATGGCCTTCACATTCACATATTCTCATATTAGTTGTACACCTGTGGGAGATTCCAAAATGATGTGATTGGCTCATCATCTTTGCATTCAAGTTCACAGATTCATAGACTCAGGAAGTGAATAGAATAGAATAGAATAGAATAGAATAGAATAGAATCATTATAGTCATTATTTGCACTCTCACACACCAATATACTTCACATTGTAAAGACAGACAGTGGTGGCAGAATGAAACATTGGTCCTTGTTTCAGGAAGATACATGCATTGATATGATTTTTTTCAAACAGAGAAAACTGTTTCTTGACAAACAACAAAGATACTAAATCTATACAAATCCGAAGGTGACCATTATTATGAAGGCCAAAAGAAAGAATTTTGTCCCATTGGGATCAATTAAATGTCTCATGAATTGTTTATTATATGTGGTTTCACTACTGAGTGCTCACAGGACAGCAATACTTCAAGCATAGTATAGTGTAGTTAATGTGAACATAACTGTACACATCTACAGGAGTCTCAATCTACAGAAGTCAGCAATCAAACTAATCATGTAACAGTGAAAAACTGACAGTGACACAATGACTACTTTTACCTCTCATACTTAAAAAAATAAAAAAGCTTTATGGTATATACAATCACATCTAATCCTTGTAGACAAACTAGAACCTATTTGGTCCTCAAATATTACAACCCCAATTCAACACAAAGTTTGCATGTTTTGTAAAATGTAAAGTTAAAAAAAATAATGCAATGATGTGCAAAACTCATAACTCAACTATTTTATTCACAATAGAAAATGGAAAACGTAGTGCACAACATGTTAGTACAACTTTCAGAAAAAAACAAGGTAATTTTGAATTTGATTTTTTCAAATTCTGTGTTAGCAAAAACACGTTATTTTATTATATGACTTAATAAAGCAATACTAACGTAAAGTAAAAATTACTTTCATAATCTAGTTACACTTGTGAAAGATATCATGAATCATATTGTATCAGTGGTGAAAGAGGTGGGGGTTGATGAAGAGGTTGGATACTATGGTTTTCCACTTCTGTCGATGCATACAGACAGAAGACATGCGTGTCAGAGAATTGATTCATCAGAAGTGCATGTCATAAGACCAAACTCATATCAGACCACATGTGATTTTCTGTAGAAATTCAATGAAACATCCCTACTCTTAGAATATTAATTGAATCTAGTTTGCTTTTCAACAACAGATGTTCTGAGTTTATGTAACTTGTTGTCATCATATCAACTAGTTTCTCGTTGCCATTAAATACAATTGATTACTTTATTAAGTTTACACAGCACAAATTTTGCCTCACGTGCCTCAGTGTTGGCTTTTCAGTACTTTATCTCAGTGATCTAATGGTTCTTTCCAAACCTTTAAGTCATTTCACAGCAATATATTCCCATATTGTGTTTTTTTCCAGTAAAATAAATATTAAATGGCTATGTGGAAAGGACTGATTTTCAAAATTCCCAACATATATTAGATGAACTGTTCATTTTAAAAATATATAATTAATTGAAAGCTCATGTACTATGGACATGTCAGGTGACACAACACACTACAAAAAACCACTCTAGAAGGAAAGACTGAAGAAAGAAGAGGTTGTGGGAGGAAAATAAAGACCTGGATTGGAAACATGGAGGAGCTGTTACAGATGAAGATCAACTGATGTTGTGAGATGGAAATGGGTCAACAGAAGTGGAGGATCAACCTCTGGAAGGAGATGGAGCCCTGATGATGAATAAAGAATACAGCAGTCACTTAAGGGGAGTGGAAAAAAAAATATGGGCTCTGCTTTGACAGGTAATGGTGACCCAGGGGCTCTAAACAGACTTTTGCATCTGTAAACGTCACTCACTTGCACACTCATAAAAGTCACCTACTGCACACTTGCTACTTTATTTATCATTATTATTGCTATCTTTTTTGTCACTTTTAGTCACTTTAACAATTTTTTTTAGATTTTTTTAATATTGCATATATATGCATATCATCTTGTGCTGCTGTACATCTGAATTTCCCCCTTAGGGGATCAATAAAGTACATCTTATCTTATCTTATTCTCTTAATCCCCCCCCTTATTAATCAAAATTCTGGCATTACAAAGAACAAAATGAGATAAAACAAGAACAATTTCTGTTTAGACTGAGCATTTTTAACCTGTATATATGTGTGTGTGTGTGTGTGTGTGTGTGTGTGTGTATATATATATATAAAGTTAATAAAATAAAAGGCAGATGTCTAGTCAGAAATCAGTGCATTCAGGCTTTCAGAAACAGTTAAGGTTTGTTTGGTTTTTACATATCAGTGTTTTGTTTTTTTCTAATTTGGCTTATTATCTTACTTAATATTACAGGAAGTAGGGCGGAAGTAGGGCTGTCACATCTGTTTTTTTCTGATTCGTTGATTAAATATCTAGTGGTATTCGGAAAAAAATAAATAAATCAATAAAAAAAATCTGATAATTGTTTGACTCTGAACCTGATTTTATTTTGGAATGGCTGACCGGAAGTGCTGACTGGTATCGAGGAGGAGGAGGAGGAGAAGGAGGAGGAGGAGGTCTCTGTCTCCCTGGTCTCTGTCAAACTGTGGACTGGTTTGACTTGTCACGGGGCCTTTTAGTTAAACAATGTATGGCAGTCACAGGAAAAAAGTAGGCAAAATTGAGGACAAAATCCAGCCGTGAGCAGCGAGGCGTCGCGCCGGAGACACTTTACGCAGGATGGAGGAGCGGCCGTACGCCACTTTCAGAACCACCGGATCCGAGTGGCTGCTGCCCGTCTCTGAATACCTGGGCTTTCCTCTGGATCAGGTAAGAGCATCTGTCCACGAAGGACACATTTTCATTGTGTCTGGATGAACACTGTGCCGTGATTCCTTCAGGGTCACCGACGCCCACATGACGGATCATAGAACTACCCATTATAGACGCATCCTCCTGTTGATACTATTCCAATATAGACTGAAGACTTGTATTAATGCATCAGAGTTTTGTGGATTTATTGCTTTAAGTTGCGCAATATGACCAAACTCATACCCCAACATCCATCTGTGGAAGTAATCATCAGACCACATGTGATTTTCTGTGGAAATTCAATGTAATGTCTGTTTTCTTAGACTATTAATAGAATCTAGTTATTGTTAGAGTTATTTCCAAACCTGTAGGTAATTTCATGAAGCTATATTATGATGTTATATATTTTTCAGTAAATTCAATATAGTCATTTGGAAAGGCATGTTTTTTTTAATAAATTCAACAAATAATAGGTACTTAGTTATTTTCTGGTTATTTTTCCTCTTTTATTTTTACCACTATATTCAGTTAAGCATGTTACAGCATTTGGAATATATAAAGGTAAATAGAAAGGCAAATATAGTTGAAAATACAGTCCTAAAATGTGAATATAGTCAGAAATATCAAAATCAAACATACAATTCCAGAGGTGGACGTGTTAATATACTAGCTCAAACCTTTCACCAGTAAAATGGATCGCAATATATAAAAGTATGATAACTGTGATGGTTACCTTAGCAACATCAGGGACTATATGACAAAGTTACTGTGATTGCAGATTTAGTGATGTCTTGTTACCAGCAGCATTTGTTGGAAGTCTTGAAGAAAAAAGAGGGTCCCTGTGGCAGTCTGTGGAAGTCTAAAAGAAGGGTTAAAAGCCTCCTTTCTAATATCTGTTTGGTTAAAAAAAAAATAACAGTACTGTCTCGTCAGCTACATGACATGACAGCAAGTGTGTGCACTGCTCTTCAGAATATACAAAAAGAAATCACAGTTTTGTTAAGAACTGGACATACCCTATAATTCTCTGTGGAACAAAATACTTATTTGGAAAACTTGAAAGCTGAAATTTAGCAGTAAAAAAGAGCCCACCATATAAATATCTGGAATGATAGACAAAGTGGTAGACCATGTCTAAGCAACAGAAGAAGCTAATATTTTATGTACAAAATCCTCATTTTGTCTTTTATGGTTAGAGTCCTTCTCTTGGTCTATATCATGTTGTATTCATGGACATTTCCAACCTGCTTCAATGCAAAGCATCACCAAAATGAAGAAAAATATTACATCGATTACAGTGAGACTGTGATTTGCAACAAAACAAAATAAATGATCCGCATATAATATGAAATAATAGACATTTTTCTCCCAGGATAAGATGAATAAAGGCTAAATAAAATCATCAGATAATATATATTGTCATACTGCACAGCCCTATTATTGGTAGCTTTTTATCGTCGATAACCCAAACACCACTGCAAAACTAAATGACTTTGTATTATTGTACAAGATGGTTAAATCCTGATGAATTCACCACACTGGGACTCAATACTCTGTACTCCATTAGTTTATTGTCATGGTAGATAACCCAATGTCCATCCCTGTCTTCTAAACAGGTGAATTTTATGGCCTGTCAGCTGTTTGCCCTGGCCGCTGCCTTCTGGTTTCGTCTCTACCTCAGTCCTCGTCACGCCAGTCCTCTGTTCAGGCACGCAGTGGCCACTCTCCTTGGCATCGCCTTCCTCATTTTCTGCTTCGGATGGTACTATATGCTACTGACGCTCACACAGTGGTCCATTCATTTTCTGTCATATGATGCTACACCTCTTCCCATTTTCTCCGCTGAGCCGGTGATATGACTAAATTACCAACGCATGTTCCCTTAATGCATGCAGCCGTCCTATAACTATGTTAAGTATGCGACGAGTGGCCCCTGGAAAAAAATGTTGGTGACTGCAGTTTATCCATAAGGAGCTGGTGTCAAGGGTTTGGTTCTACTAGCACATACAAGTATAGAGCATTCTGTTGGAACTAACACAGAGCAGAGAATAGACTTAGTTGTAATTATATTATACATACAGGAGGGTCAGTCTTCTAAATGTCTATCCTCTCTTACAGGTACTCCATGCACATCCTTACCGTGGTATTTGTAAGCTATGTAATCATCATAAAAGCTGACATCAACAATGTACACAGGTGAGTACTAGCCTGCATGCCTTTACAAGGAAAGGCCCATTTTATCAACAGCTTTGTATTTATAACCGTAAATGACTTAAATAAGTTCAGTCTCCTCCTTTAAACTATGAAGCGAGTCTGTGTTGTGTGGCATGTTGCGTGACCTGTCATTAAGTGTCTGTGTTGTGTGTGTAAAATTCCTCTTTGGCAACAAATTATTGTTAAGTACATTTTTCTTTGACTGTATTATGTATTAAAAATGTAGAATACAGACGCTGTTACTTTAAAGAATGTTTTAATAATATGGAGGCACACTGGTAACCCAGGTATCCTCACATAACACGTCTTGGAACGGGAATAGTGTCGCTACGTCGTTGTGTTGCTCACTACAGTATAACAGTAGTCTGTGTGGAATTCCTGTTGTATTCCATCATGAGTGAGTTGCTTGGAGGTCTGTCTGTCATGGTGTTGGCAGGTAGATGACAGTATTGCTGCAACAGAATCATCTCGGCTCAGTGGAAGGGGTGCCATTCTTATTTCAGGAAAAACTTGTCAGACAAGATCAGACCAGAAACTCCTCTACGTCAGTGGTGTGTTGTGTGTGTGTGTGTGTGTGTTTGATGGGGTGGGCAGATTGTGTAGAATGTAAAATGGCATTTTTTTTGGTTTTCTTTTATCTTTATTGTCTTTTCTTAGCAGTTGTAGACGTTACATATGAGTACTCTTTCAAAATGACTGAGTTTGTTCTTAAATGAAACTAGATAAAAGATGATGATACTACTATATAGCACACAGTATTAGAGTATTAAACAGAAAAATCCATGTGCTTTGTCCTTAGAAATCCTGATTTGACGTACAGTACAGCTGGAAGTAGTCTCCCTACGTCTCGGATCCTTTATTGAACCCACCCATGCAGTGCCATTTGTTTGGAACAAATAGGACTCCATGGACTTAGAAATTCTTAAGTTTTGCCGTCTGTCTTCTGCTTTCTATTAGATTTTCTTGTGTAACTTGTTTGAAACCATGCCATTAGCCCCGTATGTACTTAAAACCCACACAGGTACTGTTTTAGCCACATGTTGTAATGCAAAACACTGAAATCACAGTCTCCACTTTCAACAAAGCATGTGAAATATTGTTGTGTTTACAGAAAATAGCTCCTCCAAAATCTGTCTCTATCTAATCTATGTTTATCTATGTTTTAATCAGTGGATCAATCATGTCAGGTGGCTTCTGTCTTCAGTCTGACCGAGTTTTGTTCATTTCTCCACATACAGGTATTGCATGGTGACGGCTATGGGTTATCTCACAGTGTGCCAAGTGAACAGAGTCATTGTCTTTAACTATGGGATTCTTTCCACGGACTTCTCCGGGTAAGGAAAACCTTAATCACCCACTGGCCTCACCTCTGATCCTCTCCCTCTCCCTCTCTTTCTCCTCACCACACCTTCTTTCATGACAGCACATTACTCATTTTGGTTTTAGAAACAGTTATTATGTTATCAGTAAACGTTTCCAAACTGTGTTGTACCTGTGCTCACACAGTCGCCACTGCCACACCGCTGTGTAAATACAGCACAACTGATTAGAAAGCAGCGCCGTGTATTGTTCATAGTTGACTTTGTCCAAGTGTAGCGTTACGGGGCTCAGTGCAGCTTGGCAACTGTCACAGTGTTGTGTTCAAAACAAGGCATTCTAAAAAGACTTATTTAATGTGCTCTCCGTGTTAAAAATGTTTTTATGTATCATAAAATGACATACAGTACGCTCTGTAGAATCCCCAGAGAGTTCATAAACACTTGTTACTAGAAGAACTGGAAGGGGATTTCCGTTGACGGGAATGGGGCCGTGACTCCTCTGCATTGATGATTATTTCAGAAATGCGAGATTGCATCATCTGAAAAGCCACTGTTATGAAATCTAAACTCTTCCCACAGACTCTAGCTATAACAACATTACACAGGTGGTTTCACACTAATAACAATTTACATTGATTGATCGAAAAGACCTATCACTGATAGGTTAATTGGTTAATCTAAAATGGCCCACAGGTGTGAATGTGAGAGTGTTGTTTGTCTCTGTTGTCAGCCCTGCGATGAACTGGCGACTCGTCCAGGGTGTACCCTGCCTTCGCCCTTAGGTAGCTGGGATAGGCTCCAGTGACCCTCATGAGGATAAAGCGGGTTCAGAAGATGAATGAATGAATGAATGAATGATCAAAAAGACAATATATTTGTATTCAAAGCTCCAAACTGGTGCTACATATGCATGAGTCTGGCCTGGGATGACAGGATTGTTTTTAGTGGAAGAGTTTATTATGTATAAAGGGTTTTCTATATGCAGTTTGTCTTCTGAAGGGGACATTCCTGTATTTAGCAACTACTTCGCCCAGATTTAGTGTTGATGAATTTTGCTGGCAGACTCTCTTTTGATGCTGCGTAGTATTTTTAAAGTTTCTGGACTGATGATAAATGTGAGCTGCAGAGATTGGCTGTTTTAACATGGCTGCCAATTTAACGTTAATGGGTATCCACGATGATATAATGTGTTGGTTTTCCTAATGTTAGATGTCAAACTGCAAAGATGTCGAACGTCTGCATTTGTATAAGCCTCTCCATAATTAGATAGGATTTTGGATTTGTGCAAAGCAGCAGATGGAACTGAACCGAGTCAAAATCACTGCCAGCACAAGCTCAACATGGAAAAACAGAGTGTCATGGGCCACAGTGGTGAGCGTCGCACATACTGGTCGGCCTGGCACCCTGGAAATGTTTCTCTAAAGCCGACTGCCAAATCTCATCGAGCTGGCACTGCCATCCACACTGCCAGTCCCTCACGGCCTCGGTTTTCCATGCTGTGCTCACAATGCGGCTCACTCACACACAGAACCCAATGCATGTGTGTGTGTGTGTGTGTGTGTGTGTGTGTGTGTGTGTGTGTGTGTGTGTGTGTGTGTGTGTGTGTGGTGTGTGTGTGTTGTTTGCCTTTGTGTGCTCACACTCACATTCTCGGGACACAGAGGTCTCTATCTGTGAATGAAACCAGAAGAGTGGGTGTGACACTGGTCTGTTGAAACCTACTGTACAGTATCTGCAGCATGTTGCCTCACACTCAGCACTTCTAGGGATGACAAATAAGTGCTTCCTGATAAACCCGCTAAAAGTGAGGAGCTTCAACAAACACAGTCACAACTGTAACGTCAACAGTGGCGTCTAAGACATGTACTCCCTTTGTTGTTTAAATGGTCATACTGTAATATGTGTTGGATCCATGTGTCTAATAAAGTTTAGAGTTTGGATTTTTCGATGTGAAGATCTGGCTTTACTGGTATTAAAGAGACAAAACAGCAAAGTGAAATTTAGAAATGTTAACAGATTAAATGGATTATGAAGTGACCTGATCTGACCTGAGTGGATATGAATGCAGTGATTCACAAGGGAAAGTAAATCCAGTAGTCGCACAGACATTGTATTCATTCATTCGTTCATTCCTTTATTCATATTCATTATTTAGTATGTCTGGTAAATTGAATCTCAGTTTCCTTTCATTGTGTTTAGAGTAAAATGTTGTTTTTCTTCTTTTCTATATCATCTCAAAATAGTTTTCGTTACACTGTCCAATGGCTGTCCATGACTGGAGAAACATTAACACAATCAGTGTATTTACAAGTAAAACACTGGTTGCATATTTACTCTTTGTTGTACTAAAAAGGTCTCCACAGAAATAATCACGATTTTACAATTTAGCCAGTTTCAGATATTTATCGGAAAGTGACAAAACTTATTAATTGAGCTGATTTGATTTGAGCCAAAAGAACACCAAGAAAATGTGTTTGATAAAAACATAATAAAAAGTTTCTCATTAAGTGATAAAGTTAAAGAATAACTGAAGTAATTACAAGAAGAGCTTGGATAGAGCCAGGATAGTTCCAGTGACAAGGATAGGGATAAAGTGAATTTTTTATTAGACATTTATGCTGCTTGGTATCTCCTCATTTGTATTAGTTGATTTTACAACGTTTAAAGAGTTGAACTGATCTGTTAAAACTCTTCTCTACTCAGGCCTCTGATGATAATCACCCAAAAGATCACCACACTGGCTTTCCAACTCCATGACGGTAAGGCAGACGAGAGGATTTACGCACACAAAAAAAACATATATTACATGAAAAGAAATAATTCTGTACTGAAAGACTGACAAAAAGCCTGAAATGGAGTGCTGACACACTGGGACG
>JAPQRQ010000009.1:14021661-14045059 GCA_037367365.1 Apogon talboti | reverse complement strand
CCCCCCCCCCCCCCCCCCCCCCCCCCCCCCCCCCCCCCCCCCCCCCCCCCGCCCCCCCCCCCCCCCCCCCGCCCCCCGGAACGGGAAGTGGCAGGCAGGTTAACCTCTAACTTTGTCCTTTGTTTTTCAGGTATGTGTAAGAAGGCTGACAAACTGACCCCGGAACAGAGACTTCTGGCTATAAAGTAAGGATTCACCCGTGTAATTAAATACCAATGATATGAAATATATTTTTAAAGTTGTAATAAGACTGTGACATATAGACTTATGTGTTGAAAGACAACCGCATAAATAATTATTAGTAAATAATGATCAGTTACATCCCATCCCGGATCCCGCCAACTATCAAACATTAGGTACAGTCAGAACACCGGCAGGTAGTACATATGTGGATCAAAATACCTTTCCACTGAAGGTTCACACCTTATTTAAAGAATAAAAAACTTTTTCCTTTTCCCTTAGCTACAAAGGACAGTGACAAGGAGATGTCAACCATGGTGAATAGCTTGTTCATGTAAAACGCATGCTGGGAAATTGAAGAAAAGTCATCATTTTGCATGGAAAATGTGACATTTTATGCATGTGAACAGATAAAACCACATTTATCAACACACCATGCATGCCATGTTGAAATAAATGTCAATTTATATTAAAAAAAATACTAATAATGTGTGCATCTCTAAATTTAGGAGTCATTTATGTTTCGAAAAGTCTCCTGTGTACCTGTGGGTTGGGTATAATTTAGATTTTTCTGAGCTCCAGTATTTGTTTAAATGATTTGTTTGAGGAAAAGGGTTGGCGAGTGGATTAGTTGCAAGAGGACACACTTTAGGTTTTATCCAGTTAAATTCACATGGTTCTTGATACCCAACCCTTTGTTTCATTTAATGTTGTGTTAAAGCTGCAATTCTGGTGTGAAAACCCGATCCAAATCAGCACCTAGAGTCGAGATTATTGAGTGTAAACTGAAAAGAGTCACCTGTCGTCATTCACGAGATATTGAAATCAGTAAAATGGCATGCTTTTCTCATTCTGTCATCCACGGTGCACCAAATATATAAGTAACCTGAAGAGGAAATAAAAGCCCCTAATCCCTGGTGTTTATTTGCTCTGCAGTAAGAGGCCGTCTTTAATCGAGTACCTGAGTTACAACCTCAACTTCCTGAGCATCCTGGTGGGCCCGTGCAGCAACTATTCGGACTACACCGACTTCATAGAGGGACGACACATCAGCAGGAGGCTCCGGCACCATTCGGGGACGTGTAATGGGCAGAACGGCTACGACATGACACCGGAACCATCCCCGCTGGTAAGTACCTGAAATGACTTCAAATCCCTGAAATCCATTATCAGGCTGCCGCTCCATCTTCTAATTTAACTTAATGACATAGTGTAGCATGGCTGGAGAGCTGTAATAGAGGTCGTTTACCGCAGCAGTTCTCTGGAATACCTCAGAATGTCACCTTTGCGCAATGAAAAAATTTTTTTTCTTCTCACTGCTTGGTCTGAAAGTTTAAAAGTAAAGGGGTATTAAGAGAAACTTCCTTGCAAAGATAAAAGAGTTTGCAAAATGGAAATGCACAGGGCGACCATGTATTCAATGATAGCTTAAAGGAATGTCTCTGTATTTACTTTTAGAAAAGTTTACATATACACTATTATTACTATTATATACTACTATTATAGACAGTACTTAGGGCCCATTTATAAAGTATATAAGGGACAGTGATCTATCAGAAATGCTGAATGAGTAAGAGTTTTTATTCTTCATTTCTTTCTTTCTGCTGCACCAATATCAGAAAAGCCTACATCATGTTAATATGTTAACGTGACATCCTATTCCCCTTCGGACGCTTCAGGATTTTATGCCTTGATAATTGGGCATAAACACAAGTCGGCCCTAAAAAGTGGATGAATCCCTTTTTTATTAACTATGTGTGTTTATGTATTTAATTTTCATGTTTTCTTTTTATGTTGAGTTAATTTGACCTTATTGGTGAAGCAAGACAGAGACAGTGATGCAGATAGGACGTCAAATACATATTTATATATATATACATGTGGTCAAGATGATGAAATACGTAACTAAACTACCCCTCTATCCCGTACTAAATTCAAAAATGATTCGGTTTCCTGGTGTGTCCACACATACCACGTCATGTTTGTTGTAAAACTCTTCTTTGCTTGTTGTAACATCCGTCAACATAATTTTTTTTTTTTTTGTTCACGTGACTCTAGTTGCGGAAAAAGGTCTTTCCATTGCAGTTTTGCGCGATATACCAATTTCACTATGTCCGAAAAACCACCTCTTGCCAGCGCAAAAACTTTGCACTGAAAAAACGAGAGTTCTGTTGAAATTGTCGTTTCTCCATCAGGCAAATTCTAACGCGCAAGTTATATTGCCGCAATTTGAGGGCCAATGGAAAAGCCACCACTGTTATTAGTAAAATCTTTAACAAAAATGTATGTGTTTAAAAAAAAGTCCTCTGAAACCTGATCTGTCTAAGAGTAAATGGTCATAATGGTTTTAGAAGAGGAAGCTGATGCTGGACTTTTTCTACACTTCATAAGGCTGGATTTACATACATACAGACACACTGGAGGTTTTAATGACTCAGGTTTGCACCATGGAGGAATATTTGTGCTTAATTCCTCCATTTTCTGGCCTTAGTCATAAGTGACATTTTTTAGGACCTGATTTCGGGGAGACTTTGATCGTCCGGTGATCCCTGTTAAGCAGTTTTTATTCTTGTATTTTCCGCAGAATGCCGTATGTCGAAAACTGCTGATCTGCTGCGGCTGTATGCTGTTTTTCCTCATCGTGACCCGGTCCTTGCCGATAATTTACAACGTCGACCCCCACTTCGTCGCCAACGCCCCCTTCCTCACCAGGCTTACCTACGCCTTTTTCTCCATACAAGCAGCCAGACCCAAGTTCTACTTCGCATGGACGTTAGGTGGGATCTGTGTGTTCATATGGGCTGTATATTGTACATCCTTATTAGCTGCTGATATCAGGATGGAGGAACTACATTTTTTATTAATGTGATGAAATTGTTTCCTCCGTCTCGGTAGCCGATGCCGTCAACAACGCTGCAGGTTATGGTTTCTTGGGGATGGATGAAAACGGAAAGCCATCCTGGGACCTTATATGCAATCTCAATATCCTGGGGATTGAGGTACCTTTGAGGTTTCATAAGATTAAAATCACCACAGTAACACCATACTACAACCCCAAGTAAGAAATGCTTGGACAAGTATGGAAAATCTAAATGAAAAAAATATCCTGAAATATTAGAAGTCGCTTTAACCTGTATTTTGTTGTAGACAGTATGAACAGAACATGCTTTACATTGAAAATTTAACAAAGAACGGGGAATTTAGGGATAATAATCATGAAATGTAAAATAAATACATTTTTTAAATTTGCATTCTCCAT
Organism: Apogon talboti; assembly: GCA_037367365.1. Taxonomy (NCBI): domain Eukaryota; kingdom Metazoa; phylum Chordata; class Actinopteri; order Kurtiformes; family Apogonidae; genus Apogon; species Apogon talboti. Next base: position 14,041,620 of record JAPQRQ010000009.1, on the reverse strand, counting down.
ATTGTTCTAAATATCTCCTACTCAGTGTTGCATTTGCTCTGTCAAATCCATCCAAATCATGTTATCATTATTTGTTATTGAACTTTTTTTTTTCAGACAGCAACTAGTTTTAAGACCTTCATAGACAACTGGAATATTCAAACAGGGATTTGGCTCAAAATGTAAGTGCTTCAAATCCAAACAGTAACCTGAAAACACGATCACCTCTATTGTTGTTTTCTTTATAATGTTCCGTTCTCCTCGTCTCTTCAGGGTGTGTTACGACCGAGCCCCACGCCACAAGTTACCTTTGACCTTTGTCCTGTCCGCCCTTTGGCACGGCGTCTATCCTGGGTACTATTTCACTTTCCTCACCGCTATCCCCATCACCATGGCTGCACGAGCTGTAAGTACTTCCTCTTCATTAAATACAAAAAATGACAATATTAATAATAATAATAATAATAATAATAATAATAATAACATGTGGTGCCAGGCACAAACAAACCCCGCCCCTCGCATGTATTGTAGCTTATTTTGACATCGATCCAGCTGATTTCATAATGTCTATGCATGTGCTGATGTCAGCATATCAATAGCCTCTATTTATGTGCCAAATTTGAAGTAAATTGAAACAAAATTGATGGTTTTATTGACATTTGAAATTTGGCCCATCGTAAGTAAATGGGGAAAAAAATATATATTTTAAAAATTCCTAAAAAATTTGGACTTTGACCTACTTTTCCCAAAATGTAATCATATCTATTCTGGGTAATGGACAATCTATAAACCCAATTTGGTATGAATTCAACCACCAGTTTTGCTACTACAGTCTTAACAAACAAACAGACAAACAAACTGGACCAAAAACAATACCCCTTGCCTCTGCTTCAGGGGGCGGGGCAATAATAATAACACTAATTACTTGTATGTGTGATGTGGTTGATCAGGGTGGTTCAGATGAAAACCAATACAGATAACTAAATAAATATGTAAATACTGTATGGTAGAAAGTAGTAGTAGTAGTAGTTGTAGTGGTAGTAGTAGTGGTAGTGGTAGTAGTGGTAGTAGTAGTAGTAGTAGTAGTTGTAGTAGTAGTAGTAGTAGTAGTAGTAACAGTAGTAGTAGTGGTAGTAGTAGCAGTAGTAGTAGTGGTAGTAGTAGCAGTAGTAGTGGTAGTAGTAGCAGTAGTAGTGGTAGTAGTAGCAGTAGTAGTGGTAGTAGTAGTAGTAACAGTAGTAGTAGTGGTAGTAGTAGTAGTAGTAGTAGTGGTAGTGGTAGTGGTAGTAGTAGCAGTAACAGTAGTAACAGTAGTAGTATGAGTCTGTTCCAGCTGAAGAATTACAGTCAAGAATTGCACAATTTTAGATACAAATGCATGAGTCTTATTTCATCTTTGTAAAACCAGATGCGGAAGTCAATCCGTCACTACTTCCTGGGCTCCAGAGGCGTGAAGCTGGGATACGACTTGGTAACGTGGGCTGCCACCCAGCTGGCCATCTGCTACACCGTCATGCCCTTTTTACTTCTGGCAGTTGAGCCGACTCTGGTTTATTACAGGTACGTTATTCCCGCCTTAACTTCTGCTTTTCTGAATGAAATACATGAGCGCTACATATATTTTTTTTCTAGTCCTTTTCTGATTTCTGATGTGCCAATTCCAGTTTACTTCATTTCTAAAAGCTGTTATTCACTGCATATAGAAACATTTTTGTTGCTTTTCTGTCATGAAAAATGTGACTATACAGTACTGTGCAAAAGTCTATTTGCAGGGTTGAAATGAGCATACATATTTATTTCTCATTCTCTTTTGTTCAGATACAAGAAATATATGTATAGCCTTAAAATACACACAAACTGAACTAAACGGGTTGTAAAGGTTGAAGTAACTATTTAGTGTGACCTCTGACCTCATGACAAGAAGCAGCACAAATGATTAGAAACACCTGACATGTGTTGAGTGAAACCTGGTATAAAACATCAATAAATCTCATATTGTCTGAACAAAAGGGTTAAAGACATGTCATACTATATATGACCTTTTTATAGAGGCTGTTTTCTTCCCTGAAACTTTTGCTTTTAATGCTGTACAGATGCACCATATATCCAGATTGTATCTTAATACAGAGACTGACAAATGCATGTGTGGTCATTATAACCATCACACCTAATATTGGCCTAAGACTTTTATTAGTACTGTATGCTAGTTTGATAAACTGCAAAATTTTATATCCAAAACTGCTCCAAATGTTTCCAAATTCTATTATTATTACAGGAATGTCAATACAAATGCATTAAAACTGGACCCAGCTTTTTTTTTTTTTTTCATGGATATTCAACCGGAAAAAACAGGCTGATTCTGCTTACCTGCTATTAGTTACTCAGACATGTTTTTCTTTATTACCTTTAATTAAATAGTTCTCAGGTTTTTCATGGTTGTTGCTCACATCTCCTATTTTGCATCTTTTCCCACTCATCAACTATTCTGCTGAGTGTAGATTCTTAAAGTTCCGCTGTTCCCTCTCCTCTTTTCTCCTTCCTTAGGTCTATGTACTTTCACATGCACATCATCAGCATTCTGGCTGCATTCGTCCTGCATCGGAAACACAAACCCAGGGAACCCTCTGCCTCCACCAAAACGTTTTCCTCCAGCGCTCAGTGCCAACCTGTTCACTCCAACAACAACGACAAAGTGGAGTGAAACCCACTCTTTACATTCTTCTACTCTGCTCTCGGTCCACAGTGTTCTCTCAGTGACCAATGAATTTCCCCAACGGGCATTCATGCAACTTAAATTGGGAAGGCATTGTGTTTTGTTTTGGGTTTTTTTTTTTCCCGGACAATACAGAGGATTTGACCTTATGGCACTCGAAGGACATGGGATTAAGTTAGAAAAAAAAAACCTAGAATAATTCTTCAGGCATGTCTCTGGTACCTCCCCCCCCCCTCCTTCCACTTCCCCCTGCATCTGCCCTCATTCCCCTTTCCGTGGCCGTCTCAACGCCGGCCTACCCACTCCACGAACAATGCAACAGTGTCAACAGAGAATGGAGGCTCGCTTTCCCTCCTGTCCTCCATGGGTTCCGTCTTAGCGAACGGCGGGATGGAAGCCAGCGCGGTGGGAGAGCGGCTCATAAACAGTTCACGAATACCAGGACACACAAACGCGCACACAAACTCCACATGCCCCAACTAACTTAGACACACTCGTACTCGGTCACACTCTGGTGGCGCACAAAGGCCACCCTTGTGTAGCCACAATAAAAGAGCAGGCCAAGAGGAGAGGGAGACCGTGTACCCGCTGCACCCATGATGTTGTAGTTGTGTGGAAGTGTGTGTGTGTGTGTGTGTGTGTGTGTGTGTGTGTGTGTGTGTGTGTGTGTGTGTGTGTAGGAATCATGTCATGAAAACACTGGGCTGTGATTGCATCTCCCACTGTGTTTGATACAACACCACTTAGGCCACCAGGTGGTACATGCAGCTCTCATACTGTCCACTGAAACCCCCTCTAAAGCAGCATGAAAGCGTCTCCAGGTGAGGACTGACTGCAGGTAAACACTTAATTACACTTTCAATAATATAAACATGAAACATCTCCACGGAGGAACTGAGGTGAAGAAATCATCATTTATAATTAAAGGAATAGCATCAGTTTCCCCCGTCTGTCACTTTTTAATATATTTAACCTTATCATGCGCACGGTGCTGGATACCTGTCATGACACTAACCGAACAAAAACACAGTTTCTCCGCTTGTGAGGTGAACAGTGGAAAATATGACTGAAACATAAACGCGTCAGATGTGTGATTTGGCAGCGGTGGTGCTATGTTTGTTCGATTATTCCACTTCTGAAAAGCGTAGACTTTTTTTTTTTTTTTTTCCAGAGCTGATTTAACAGAGACATCTGCTGGTTGTTTTGTTCTGTCTGAACTCTGCTGAATTAAGTAATGAAGGCAAAACCATGTGGGACCGACTGAACCTGCCACACCGCAGTACAGTACAGTACAGTATAGTACAGTACAGTACAGTACAGTATAGTACAGTACAGTATAGTACAGTATAGTACAGTACAGTACAGTACATCCCCACACAGAGCAGCAGGTGTGTCCACTAAAATCACTAAAATCCACTCGTCTCTCATCACTTGATTTTACTTTTGCACAATCACAGTAAAATGGGGGGTGGTAATGATTACAGGTGAGCTCTTTTTAAGTCAAATTTATGATCTAAAAAAAAAAAAAAAAAAAGACAAATCTCTAATATATTACTCAAGATGTTTGGAATGAATGGGAGTTGTTAAAATGTCACAGTAGCTTGGTTATTAATGGTGCTATTTGCTACAGGCGAGCTTCAGCTTCAACATGAATGAATTGCTATAATGATCTTTCATAGCGGTGCCTTTTGTTTGCAATGCAACAACATTATCTGACACTTTAACAGCAGCTGGTGACAGAAAATCACAGTTACAAATGTCAAGGTTTCTTATTCATGCCTTATATGAGGCCAGATGAATCATGTTGCTGCAACAATCCTGCTGAAAATGATTTTACAGGCCTGTTATGATCACGACTCAGTTTACACATTGATGCAGTTGTGTAGTTTTAACACGTAAAGCCTCTATTTTTTGGGGGACGTGAATGATGAAATCTGTTGTCACACATTTACATTTACAGAGGAAGGGCTAGCGTGAATTTTTTTAAGCACATCCCCTCATATAAAGTATTTAGCTTCTTATTGGAAACAGGAAAAGGAGAAGTGCAATTTAACCAGCGCATCGGTCTCCGGGGGCTAATTAGAACAAATCTCCTCCTGGCTAAATTATTTATGTCTGGGGTCAGTAGGATGGCAATATTTGCTTGTAATATTTGTTGATTTTTCAGTGTGTGTGTTCAAGTATGCGTTCATACCACTCCTGGAGTTAGTGTGGTGTTGGTTACAATGGGGGACATTTAGGCCCTGCTATAACTGTGCCAGAGGCAGTTTTGCCTGCATTTATAAACAAGTTTTCACTGTTTCACTGAAATTCTCATGCCTCGCCTCTATTGAAGACTGACTGCAAACTCCAGAGGCGTGTGTGCTGAGTGGTGAAAACGCTTTGTTTTAACACGAAACGCCTTCATTAACTGATACTAGAGGAAGAATTTTAGTTTGCTTTTGTTTTCTTAAATAACGTGTTGCACTATGTCTGCATGGTAACGTGTTTTAATGCAGGGAAATAAGTGACAAGTGGCACATATGCAGTATGAATGTGTTGTCAGAGTGAGCAGCTATTTGAATGATTTAATACTGATGATGATGATGTGTTTTTCTACATGTTTTTGCACACTTATGAGTGATCATGTACTGACTTTGTGTGCGAGTTTATTTCTTAATCCTCATTTTAGTATTGTTCACTTTCAGAGGAAAGGAGTGTGTTGTGTATTAATAACGAATAACAAAATAAAGCTTGACAGAAACTGTTTTTTTTCCAAAGCTTTTGAGTTATCTATGTTCAAGTTCTATACAGACTCAGTACTGTACAGTAATACATCAAACCCTCTCTGTCTGTTTATTCCTTAATGTTGTGCTCTAAATGGCTGCAGTCCGTCCCATGTGACCCTCATCTTTTCCCCTAACACCGATATATAGACCTGTGTGTATATGTTTTCATCCAGTGTGAGTTCACTGTCAGCTAATGACACCAGGGGGAAAAAAAAAGAGGACAAAGATGATAACAAGCGGTAACAAAATATCACTCTGATGCTATAGCGTTTACAGTCTGAGCTGAGAAAGTGGTCGGATGCTTGGAAGAAGTAAAACGAGTCCACACAAAAACCTCAGCTCCTGCAAAATACAAAATAATTGAGTCTTATATACTTTAATCACTCCGGTCTACAGCATAAATTATTTTGTATTTCTAATACTGTTTCTTCATTAAAAAACAAGGCTCACTTAGAGATTTCTGAGTGAAATAAATTCAGGTTTTTACTAATAATTGCGGATCCATGTGATTTCAACTACATAATAAATCAGAGGTGTCAAACTCATTTTAGTTCAGGGGCCACATACAGGACAATATGATCTGAAGCAGGCCAAAGCAGTATAATTATAAGTAAAAAAAAACAAACAAACAAACATAAAATTACATGATGAAAATGTTTACATCTAAAAAGTATCCTTTAAAAAAATGTGAATAACATGAACAACCACGATCAACATGAAATTTCTTAAGAAAAATTAGTGCAATTTTAACAATATTGTGCCTCAGCTTATCATTTACACATGCATTACAATGTACAGATCACAGTACATCTACAAAGACGCAAAACATTTAGTAACAGGGATAATACTGTTAATATTGCACTTCTCTTAAGACATTTCATGTTTATATTTGTTCAAGTTATTCAAATTTTTTTGTAAAACGATAGTAGGAAATGTACACTTTTACACTTAAAACAAAAAAAAAGGAGTTGTAATTATTGATAAGTTATTATTTTAGCATTTTACTGCTCCGACCCCTTGAGATCATATTGTGCTGTATGTGGCCCCTGAACTAAAATGATTTTAATACCCTTGATTGTTAGTATCTGAAGTGTAATTTTGCATTTCACAAATTCATTCCATAGACTGGATCGGACCATGGCCCTAACATAGACCTTATTTATTAGAAATTAATTAGACACTCTCTAACACAGCCCACATTATTGTTTATGCACATATGATGGTCAGTCATTTGTCATATTGTCTAACACTATGGACTCAAGTATCACCCTTCACATCCTCTGAAATCAACTAAAACCCTGTCTGATGACATCCCTATCATAAAAATACTTAGTTTTCAGAGCTTTATTGTCTCAAAATAGTTTTCAAAGTTCATCCCCAATGCTTCTTTCCAGATATATTCAAAGAAGACAGCGTAAATACGAGTGCAGCGAACTGTAAAATACCAAACTGCAGACGAGTTTTCTGCATAAAGGGCACCACATCACCGACGGAAAACAATTTAATTACATATATAACAAGGGCTGGCTCGAGACAAACCAGATCTGCAGCTATTTTTATTTACAAGTAATACTTATTTTGCTCTATGCACACTATTATACTTCTGTATTTGTGTTGTATTGTGGATTTTAATCATGCTGTGTATGTAAACATGAAACTTGGGACAAGAATTTAGTATCAGCAACAATTAATCAATTAATACTGCAACTATTTTAACTGCATCGTCCATATCAAATAGATATACAACGGGAACAGCCATTAGAGAGTATGTACCTGTATATTGAACACACCGGAAAGGCAAGTGTAAAATGTTTAATGTGCTTTTTGAGCTTTGGTGACATGTAAAATAAGTTAATATTCCCCCAACAAATACCGGTCTTAGGTATGTTACTGGGATTATTTTTTACAGCAGTATTATATATTTTCTTTTGTTTTTATATTTGCACAATAATATCTTTAGCACAATCACAAAAGCAAATCAACAATGTAATGCAAAGAAGTAAACTAGTCCTTTTAGAAGAAATGTACTCCAATCATGAAGCAGTTTTCTCTTACAGCACAGCAGAGGGAGTCTGTTACAAATATAAGCTCTGCAAGCCCACACAACAACAGAAAATCCTGCTTTGTATTATTTATGACAGTTGTGTGGTTCATCTTTGGCTTTCTACAAAGGGACAACAGCAGTTATCCTGTGCTTCATTACTATTTAAAGACATAACATACTTTTGTCACAGATGTCTGATCACTTGTATGTTATTTTCGCTTGAACTACTGCTTTTTTTTTTTTTTTAATCTTCAGCAATGCATGTCATGTTGAAATGCATAATCTTAGACCAGACCAGATTTTATTATAACAAAGTAAACATGTACAATAGGATTTTTATTAGTAGTACATGCAAAGTGGAGATCAAGCAATCAGGTCAAAAATCCTAACTACATAAATAAGTTGCATTCTTCTGTATATTTTCTCAATTGTATCACGTTTCCCACATAATAAATAAGTAGAACATCTTATACAGGGTAAGTCTCATTTGTGTTCAGTTTTTAGAGCATGTCTAATGACTTTCCTATGGGCTGTAAAATGGAGCGTTTGGCTGCGAAGTCCTTCATCGCTAAAGAATGCTTGTAAAAACATAACAACAAAGACAGTTTTGTGCTGACAAATAATATATTGTTGAATAGAATATAAGATCATATTCTATTCATAACATCATACTTGGAGAACAAGAGAATAAACACCAAAACATACATAATTCAGGACTGAATATTCTATAAAAAACATTAAATACTTTTTTTTCGGAAAGAAAATGCAATTCAGTGACACTTAGCTGCTTGCGTTCACTTCAAACTTCTAAACAGATTCGGCGCCATAAACAGTCTACTTCAGCTGCTGAGATGAAAAAAACAAAAAAACAAAACGATTTATAATACAAAATCAGTGACAGATGTGTTCAAATGATGGTGATTTATCATCCTAAATATGTATCTGTGAGGGTGTTCCTGTTTTGTGGCTGCCAGATGCTGAAGGCTACCTAGTTTGCATATCTTGATTCGAGCAATGTGTAGGAACAAGAATAATAAGAGTGATAAAGAGCTCCAGAGGCTGAGGGTTTGGACTGCTACGCAGAAAACCAACCAGGTGACAGCCAGCGGAGGGCAGTAGAGAAGTGACATAAGGTTGGTGTGAATACTTAGTAACAGCCTCCTCTAGGTTACAGTCCAACTATCCACCAGACTAATACTGGACATTAACCCTGTGGATATAACAGTATTTCCAGCCCACACTTACTTTGTTCTGTGAGAGTAAACTGGCTCAAGGCCCGGTGCCACCTCAACAAGCAGAGCCGCCACTTGATAGATCCAGAGCTGAGAGAAGATTCATCATATGTCGTCCCAGGAAAGAGGAGGGGAGGGGAGGGGGAGGGGGGGGTCAGTGTGCATCTGTTAGAGGCTTCAGGTGCTTTTACAGTTGGGGTTTATCTTTCAGCCACAGATCCTCTCCAGCTCCTTCTTTCTGCCTTGTCTGTAATTTCTTGACTTTCTTCACAAACTTTGCTGAAACATGCACATATATGTTATGTACACACACCAGGCTGTCTACAGGTATCAGGACTGAGTTTTGGAGAATATTTTCAAACAAATTTAAGATAATTTTTTCGTATTGCAGATAAATGTAAAGGTATGTAGTTTAGCTGTTGTTAAGTGTAGAGGTAGGTTTGACGTAGGAATATGATTAGGAGTTAGATTTATCTACATTTTGCCAGCGGGTGAGTGAGAATATAAAGATAAAATTAGGTTTAGGGGGAGGTTTAAAAGGTTTGGAATATCAGAGGTGTGGATTTGCATGACAAAAATAAATATAAGACCACCTTAGGACATCAAAAATTCAGATTTAAGACTATTTAAGGACTTCTAAGTCGTGACTGTGCGGGATTTTTACAGTCAAGTGCAGTTTCCTATGCTCAATCAGTCAATTTCCATCTACATCTGATCTCATCCTGACACACCCTCTGTTAGTTTGACTTCCTCAGTGTTCAATCTGTTGCCACGTCTGCTTCACGACCGATCCGAGTCTATCCCCTGAAGGCATCACATCCTCACCTCCATCCATCCATCACCAGTGTCAAGCCTCCAGGATGAACTTCTAATTCACTTTCTTCTACCGCTTCACGCTGTGAGCTTCCTGCTAAAGGCCAAAATATATTCCTTGTCCATGATAGTACGATATACACATACTGAAAACTTTCTGCATTCGTCCTCAGTCAACTTAACCTCCTAAGACCCATGACCCCACAGGTTTTTGAGATTTGTTTTTTTTTTATTAAATAATTGCTTCTATTGGAAACATCATAATGCAACAGTTTTTTCAGATTTTCAAATTTTAATGGAATGTCATTTGCGGTGGACAGTTGTTTCTTTTCTTTTTGTATAAAACTGTGAATTTCTTGTCCTCATACGTGGACAGTGGGTCCTAGGAGGTTAAAGAACTACACTGAAGACGTTTCAAGCTTTTTAAAGACCTGCAGACACCCGGATGAACATAAGAAAATCTGTGACATAGCCTGACTGTCTATGTACATTTTGTGCGTGTTCCATCTTTTGATGAATACGTAAAAGCATAAAAATGTATGTTATAAAAGGCAGCAAAAAAAAAAAAAAAAAAAAAAGAGCTTAGCAAGTGTTAAATATTTAACCACCTTGCCGAGTGGTTGGCATTGAGGTTTGATGATGCAGCCGTTCAGGACTGGAGTAATGACATGCTTACTAGGTTGCATCTTTGTGTTCAACGTTACCTTGGCTTATGACGGTTGTAAATCACAAACCACAGGAGATGTGGCTGTTTTTAGCAGTGCTGAATGAAGCCCATATGTCCTGCATGTTGATAACCACTGATGGAAAACACAACACGCTTTGTAAGATTCTTTGTCGATGTTTTCCCTTGCGTCGCACATTTTACTTTTTGTGTGTTTTTTTTTTTTTTTGCACAGCATTCCCACTCTTGATCTTTGCTGTTTAATATCTAATCGCCTAAATGCAGATACAGACGTGCTGATTCCATTGGACAGATTCAGCAGAGCAGAGATGAGTTAGTTATAAATAAATGAGATTCAGTTTTGTGTCGATCAGTCAAAAACAACGTGAGGTTAGGGTGCAATAGTTGGAGCAGCAGCAACATAACGGTCTTCAACGTCCCTTCAAGAGACAGCCAGGTCCCTGTGCTTAAATTCTACAATCAAAATAGTCTCTATAATCCTCTTCAGACTACCTTTGATAGTTTTTCACCGCGTCTTGCCTGATGAGTAGACTGCATGAAGTTCATTTCCATACACTCCACGTCACCACGCAAGGCCAATCAGTCCCAGTTTAGAGTAATCTAGTGTATTCTAAATAGTATCTGTCGCCAGCAAGTTGATAGTTTCAGTTTTTGCTGTTTTCTGTTGCAGCGGGAGGTTGTGTTTTCTCCTTCGTCTCTGTCTGGCCGTCTTTCTTCTCATCCTTCTCATCATCCTTGAAGAACAGAAGAGGAAACATGCCAAGGATACAGCCGATGCCAACACCAATGGCTTTACCCTGCACACAGAAGAGGACAATAACAAAATTCAGTTATAAGGAATTCTATGCAAAACAAGGACCAGTATATTAAAATCTCAATATTAAAGTCTCAAAAATGACTACAAACTGGTATAATGTCTGGACAACCGTTGTTTCTGTCAGACTTAAGACTGTATGTGTCTCCCCCCCACCCCCTTTTCTTTTTTTTTTTATTTTCTCCTCCTTTCTTCCTTTTCTCTCTCTCGTGTGTGTGTGCTTGTGATCGGCTGTCTCAGGCCCGGTTGGTGTGGGTCTGGGAGGTCGTTTGGTCTTACTGTAACTGTACTGTTGTCTTGTGAAAAATCCAAAATAAAAAATATATACATATATAAAAAAAAGACTTAAGACCGGACAGTGTGGATAAGACAGGACGTAGCAGATACAGAGGCTTTAATCTGCCATGAAAGTGAAGCAGCAACAAGTTCACTTCTAAACGAGTTAAATCTTGTTGTCGAGGTGTATTTTTAACATGATGTGGATTTATCCATAACACCAGTCCAGTGTGTTTCTAAAATGCACCTGTGCTGACCTCAATCTACTGCAGGTTATACACAGATACAGACACTAGGATGTTTGATGTTTCAGGCGCAGCTTCATTACACAAACCACCAATAGACATGAGCAAAATGGAGTGTGACGCCATCATATTCCAATTTCTCCATTTTCCGCACAGAGTTTTTATTTCTTTATTTTTATTTTATTGGTTTATTTGACAGGGACGGCACACATTAATCATCATCGCTATAAATGTACCAGAATGAGCCAGAAGGCTATTTTTCTTGTGTCTTGTTTCTATTTTTCTGTTGTTCCAGGGACAGATTGTACTGTGACACACAAGTGAAAGATTAAATGATTATGTTGATCATTTATAAGTATGTATAAGCAATATAACAAAAGAACAATATACATGAACAAAAACAATAATATGCAACACCAGCACATAGAGAAGATGCAGAAGCAAAAAAAAAAATTCTCTCTGGAAATCTGCTTTTGTGACCTAAATTACAATTTAGATATGGAAAAGAGGCCTAGATATAGAGGTTGACAGGTTGTACGACAAAATGTACAGTAAATCTACCCACATTCTAACACTAAACAGCCAGTGATAAAATCCATTAACGTCTCAGGACACTTCGATTTCACTTCATATTCAGACATGTGTTCCATATGTTTGTGAGGGGAAAAAAAAATACAGATATTTCCCAGCCACAACAATTGAGGTGACCTTTCACAGTCAGCCAAAAGCCTATTAGAGCCAGACTAATCACTGACGCTAATTAAACCTAATTACATTTCACACTTCACCAGTCAACAAACTATAAATCATTCAGTTGTAATTTCTCTGCAAAGTGAATGAGTGGTGTAAAAGGGCACATCAGAGACTTGGCTTTCTGTTGTCGGTGTGTAAAGCCTGACAAGATTCCATGTTATGCAACAAATAAGAGTATTAAAATGCTCACTGCAGCCGGTTAATTAATATCTGGTCTGAGCGCTAATGCTGAGTGTTTGTGGGTATAATACACACATATACAGTAACTGGAAAGTGAAACAAATATGTGGCTCTTGTCGGACTAAAAGAAGGGAGACAATTTTAGAGAGAAGAAACTGTGAAATATAATTATGTTAATTAAAATGGCAGTTTTTAAAAACATGAAAACTGGATAAAACTGCTACAAACAAAACACGAATCCACACCATGAACTAAAACTAAACAGATTTGGATGCAAATTTATTGCTCAGTTTTAATTCATTGTGTACAAGACTAAAATAGATTTGCACATTATGCAGTCTTTGATAAATAGTAATAATAAATAGCGGTGTTGCGACTCCTCTAATTTCATTTCCTTCATTCTTCTTTCCATTTGTAAACCAAGGCTGCATCCATATATACTGAACCCCAGTACAACACAGGCAAAACAAATAATTAAAGACCAGAGTATTGATAAACTCAGACCTTACAGTACTAGAGAGAGAAAAATAGTCTCCTACGTATAAAGCGATATAATGGTTCTTTCTGACAAAGACGTTAAAAGACATTTATATAGTGGCGCAGAAACATGAGTCTGTCAAGTCCAGGCAGAGAAATGAACAATGTGAGGTTTAGCTCATAGTTCATCTGTCTGTCATGTTTATGTTACTGTATCTCTATGCTGGTAGCCTGGAGCAGGAATACAGACACGAGTTAATCATTTAAAGTGATCGGTAGCCGCTGGTTATTTTGATACGGGTTCATCCATGGATGGAGGGATGGACTGAACATCATTGTCTCATCTGTCGGTCACAGATTCAGAGCATTTGTACTCTACCCTGAAATGTAGCCCTAAACCTGTCCTGAAAAAGGACAGATATGTATACCAAATAAATACCGTTAACATTAAAATATTTAATGTAAAAGAAATTTAACAGAATGTTGCTGTATGAGAATCAGAATATCCTTTATTGTCATTTTGTGTTTGCAATAAGAATTAATGCTACTCCAGTCAGTGCAATAATATGGATTAAACAAAAGTATGTCAGGAAATAAGAATAGAGTGAATATAAAATTACAAAAACTAAAAAGTAAAATAAGAAAATAGAATATAAAATTGTACACAAAAGTAAAATAAGAATAGAACTAAAAGTGGAATAAAATAAAAATAGACATAAAATATGAACAATATGAACAATATTAACAGTATGTATATCTGTGAACGAGTCTATAAAAATAGTGCATTTATGTTTGATAAATATTGAATAAATATTGCATTGTTAAAGCAAGAACAGAGGACTTTGCACGAACTGCAGAGGATTATTACATGACTTATTGCACATAATTCACATTATACAGGGTAACAGAAGTAATAGAGGCACAACCACTCACAAAATTTAGTAAGAGCAAAAATAAGAATCCCACAAATCTATAGATACTAACACACACACAAACACACAATAACACAATAAGAGAATAAGTAGGACATGAACATGGTACATGGTTATACATGGTTTCTAAAAATACATATTTAACTAAAACTGAGCTGAAATTAAAAACAAACAAATAAACTATTCGAACTAACTACGGAGGAGACTGATGGGCTGGATGTGCTGGTTTTATTGTAGTACAGGATTACTCACTGTGTGAGAGCTGACCCTGGTTTGCCACATGTCGGCTTGTTTTGGACTCAGGTCTGGAATCTGCATCCCCAACCGAGACGCCAGGGCCTCCACATAACCTGCCAGTCTACAGAGAAAAGAGGAAACAGATCAGAGACATGACTGGCACGAAGGTCAGAGCCAGAGACATTTCAATCCATTACAGACAGCAGGGACTGGATGTGTTCAGGCATCGACATCTGATATCAGTCAAACTAATGAGGCCTGAAACACCACAGACACACACAGTGTACTCCTGAAGCATTAGGCTGCATTTATATGTACAGTATACAGATTAAATTTACATTACTTTAGAGTGTGTTTCAGATTTACATACTTTACTTCCAAGCTTTTCTTTACAATATATCATAATCCATTAAACCTCCTGCACCACAAAGAAAATGAAAATAATCAATAATAACAAAAACAAATAAATGGGCAGATTAATGTCCCAGTCTGTTCCCTATTGCCATCATCTGTCGTAAACCAGCAGGGTGTCAAACATCAACACAAAGAGAACAAGACGGAGCCTCTGTTGTGATTATAAATGAAATCATTTCCAGCTCTTGTCTGTGTTTTACACAGATGACGGAGCAAAGACAGATTGTAGCAGATAGGAAAGTGTTCGCTGAGTAACAGAGATGCAACTGTTGAAGCTCATTAATTTTGAAAACTTTTTTATTGTTCATTGTGCTTCTGCAACGAAAGGTTCTGTTGACTGAAAACGATATACCACCCAGATAATGGGGATCCGAATCATTTTCTGCAGGAGGAGTAGAGTTTGAAGGAATATCAACTATAAAGGGAGACAAAAAACAGGAATATAGGAAATTCTGCCCTCTGTAGTGTCTGATAGGTAATTATTTTTTGTGTGCAGGTGTAGAGACAATGCACGTTCTTATCCCTTTAAGACCTAAACTATTATTGTGGCCACTTTCAAATGATTTTTTTTCAAAACATTGAACCTTTCATTAGTGATTTATCACCACTTGCTTTAATATTATCCTTTGCATTTTTCAGTGAAAATCAGGTATTTTCCTATATTTAATCTACTGATCACATAGATGTTCATAAAAGCTCATAGTAATTTGAAAGGTTATTATATCAAAACAAAGAAAAGTGATGAAAAAGTGACCTTTTGTTGCAAAATATTCATTCATCATTAACTAAACATAAAAACAAGTGTCTACAACCACTGTCATTAATCAAACGACATGGTTTTTACGGGTGAATCAATGTTGCAGAAGATTATGGTGTTTCCATGTTCTCTACGGAGCCTCTGAACGTCCAAATGGGTCATATATGATGACGATGAAAAGGTGAGAAACTGCATTTTACTTCAATTATTTACATGAATTGATGGGACCAGTGGTTCAGAAGTCATTTTAGATCAGTGGATGGTTTTGGTCATCGGTGTCTGTTTAGGTCTTTGAGGGTTAAAGAAGACAGAAACAGTCTATACACAATAAGTCTATAGACTGTGGGCTGCAGATCCAGATGAAAGTACAGACAGCAGCACACTATGATGTGATCTCTGTCTAATACCACTTGTTAAGGCAGGATTCCTCTAACTTTGCCACCATGGGGGAAAAACAAAAACCAATGAAAGTTAGAACAATGCGAGAGCGAAGGCAGAATAAACACTTTATGATCGAGGGAAATTAGGACGCTGCGGCTACAAGACAGACTCAGTCAATATCTCCACCCGGGGGAGGTTGGATTCGGTCAGTGGAGCTAATGGATCCTCAGTTCACAGCTCACACAAATACAGCTGGGGCTGTCGAGGCAGGGAGCGGTAAAGTAGAGGGGAGCGCATTGAAAAAAAGATAAGGAGGGAAAGCCTGAGTGAGCATGAGTGTGTGTTTACTTTGTTTTTCTAAGACGCTGTTTGAGTTTGTGTCATTATATATAATAGACAAAGCCAATGAAGCCTAATGATTATAAGACTTAAAGATGATACTTAAACATGTCCCTGTGGACCATAATGATCCCAAACACATTTGCATTGATTATATAATGACTGATGAATAAAGTCTCTCCGGGGAAGAAGTGAGTTGAGATAAACAGACATGCTGTGATGGACCTCATTATGTTACATTGGTTATAATACTTTTTTCTGACTCAATGGGATGCAAACTTGAATAATGGTTGTCAAATAAATAAAAGCCGTTTTTAAGGGTCTGCGCAGCGTCAAAAAACACCTCCAGTCTTCAATTAAAATTCAGTATTCAATTATTTCACATGTTTACGATGGCAAAAAAAGCAAAAAAATCAGGTCTGTACCAGGAACTAAATCCTGCAGCATCCAAAATACTGAAATGATGAAATGTGCTGAAAGCAGAGTTAGTGAAATCCAATCATGTCCCAGAATGACAAGATATGACTGCAGCCACAGAGTGAGAAAATAGGCAGCAACCGAACCTGTCCAGGAGCAACAGCAATGTACTGAGAACATTTTATCATGCAGAAAAATGGAACTGCAGAGAAGTTGCCCAAGAAAATCCAAGAAAAGAGGTGTGTTTCTTTTCAGGAAATGTTTAAATGTGACTAAAAATGCAACCTTGGACACTGATAAATGGGTGTCTTCTGCTGTGCTGAATTTTAAGTGATAAAAAAAAAGAGACATAGTTGCTCTTGTATTAGCTCAGAATCACAAAACCCAGATTTACAGACAGACTTTCTATAGGAGATGACGGTCCTTTCATCAGAACATATATAGGTTTACAATACAAGAATTTACAATTACATTTAGATTACAAGGCATCGGGTACTTGAGAGGGAGGTGCACGGATGAGTAATTTATCAACAAGTCAAAAGGGTAAGTATAGTCAACTAGTTTTTTGTGGGTGGGTGAGTTTTTTTTCAGTTATTATTTTGGTTTAATGATGACACAACTAATTGATAAAGTGACTTAAAGTGGCTTTATTATTAGTAATTACAATGCTCATTCCTAATACTTTTGCATAATGGTATGTGGCAGTTCCAGTGGTGCTGTTTCTGTTACGATCATGTCAGATAAAGAAATCTAATTTGATCTGACTTCTACCTCTGTTTAAATCCCAAATAATAAGAAAAAAGGAGAAAGAGTAAATGTGTTGTCATAAGGTTCAATGGATGTGGCAAGGGTTAAACTACAAGGAAGAGAATCCACTAAGTAATAAGTTAAAGTTGAAGGTAAATCTGTTGTGTTGGGGGAATCATTATAGAAGTCCCTCTTATACAAGATAACCTGAAGCTCAAGTGTCAAAAAGCCTCTGTTGCTGTTGTATGCGTGAGCAACCTTGTGTTGGACCTTGGACTCCCAGCATCCCTAGAGGCAGAGTAACAAAACGCTGTATCCCTAAGGGGATCAGCGCAGCATCACACCCCGAAAAACACTTAGCTACAAAAATCTATCCCCATCTATTTTCTTAAATGTTTCCTAATGCAGTAATGCTTCACTCGATGTCTTCTCTGCCCCAGAAAGCCAGTGATGCATTGTACAGCAGCCGAGACCGAGCCTGGCCCGGGTGTCAACGGACAGAATGAATCATCGGCTAAATAATACACTGCAGCGTGCTGATCTACATCTGCAGAAAGGAAGAGGCCAGAAATTCATGAGGCTCTGCACGTGATAAATGCACATATAAAAACCTATTGTAATTGAGCACGGACGCGCAGATTGTTCACCACGTGCACTGAGGAGTCTATACGACAGCGGAGAGGAAGGGCAGCTGAGCTCAATCACTGTCTCCTGGCTGTGGAAAGCAGACAGTATGTGGGAGGATTTACGAACGTTCACTGCAGCGTGATCGCTACAACACTGAGTGAAGAGGCTCTGGAGAAACAAGTTGTGTTGACAGCTACATCTATCTCATTACACTACAGAGGCAGGTGTCTTTGAGTCATTTTCATAGATCTATGGAAAACTGGGCAAGAGAACTCTGGTTAAAGCCGTTCACTGCGCTTCTTGTTTCTCTGGGGGTTTAATCACAAACGCTTTGAACATTTGCAGTAAAAAAACAAAAAAAAAACACAAACCAAGGACACCAGGCAGTATTTTTATCTTTTGTAGAGCTTTTCATCTGGCAGGGGAAATAAACAACACAATTAATGAAAATGTGAATATGCTATTATATTCAGGCTGCATGAATACTCTACAAAATATCCTAATTTCTGGGTTTAAGAACAGGCTCATAATTTGAGGCATTTTGTATTTGCTGCCAGAGTCAGACACGACAAATGAGCAAAACAGTGGCAAAGACATCTGATTTATTATGACAGGCCTGGTGTTGATCCGACAGGCGATGCGCTATTCAACCAAACACCTGGGGTCTTCTTATCTGTCAGGCTTTCAGTTTATCCACCAATCAATGAGAAATCTACTGAGCCTCCTCCTCAGCTGCTGAATCACCTTCTTAAAAGCTGCCAAAGGACCTCTGAGTGCCAGCATGATCTGAGGCAGTGTTTACGCTGTGTATGCCAGCTCATAAGCGTTTCCCCTCTGAAATTAGCATAAGATGTAACACAAACGCAGCAGTGAAGGACAACTGCAGCAGCACCGGAGACTCTGAACAGCCTTCACATACAAAGGCGTATATCTATCAAAAAAAATAAATAAATAAATAAATAAAAATCCTGCCTTGTCTGGTCTAATTTAGTTTCACCTTGACAAACCGGCCACTAGGGGTGTATTTTCCAATTATGAACACACACACAGACACACACACACACAACCAAGGGCCAAAACAACTTGAGTAATCCATCATACTCCGAGAATGCAACAGCAGCAGCATCTTCAACTGAAGTGGCTCTTTATGTGTGTGGAAAATAATGCAGTGTCAAGTCAAAATGAGATTATTCCAAGTGTTGAGGTGGGTGAGAGTGTGAAGCAGGTAATAGAGTCAATAATAGTCAATGTTCAGTGGACTATAAGGCCCTGAAGTGGTTAGTAGTCCTCAATTAGGTGATAAATCCGTCGCAAGCTTTGAATCTGTTTGAAGGATTCTCATGATTCACTATGCAGCAGGAAACTGTGACAGACTGTGCTATTTTTTACTTCATAATTTGGGAGAAACGGGAAGAAGTCCTCTCTGCAGTTCTGCTTTCCTTTGTTCATGTTCTTTCCCCAGGAAAAAAAAAATTAAAATGAAGAAAAGCCAGAGGAGACAACAGAGATAAAACACACTTTATGAATCCTGGGTCGCACTAATGAACCATTTCGAGTGGGATGGGATGTTTCCTCTGTGTCATGAAATTGGGATTTCAGCATCTCAGCAATAAAACATTCAGTCTAAGAATGGTGAACAATAACAATCCAATAGAATCCTAGAGTGAATGAGGAGTGGGACTGTGCAGACTAACTGTTTTATGACTTAATTAAATACTTTGCTAGACACTGTTGGCTTTTAAATAACCATTAAGGAATAATACATTTATATTATTTCAACAGGGTCTGAGGAAAAGGAAGTTACTGTGATGTGCTGATTTATGTTAATACCAGTATTTTGTTTATTTTGCTCACAGCAGTAAGATTATGTACTACTGCTTTAATAAGAGCTGAATTCCTCTTAGTAGTTATAGACAAATTATTAGACTTTACTCATTAACACTGACACGCCTTCTTACTCTCTGCAGCCGTTTTTCCTCAGGGCTACAGATTTCTACTGGGTGCATTTCATTTGCTTCCTTTCCACTCATGCTTATCTTCCTGTGCCTTCCAGACTGTGAATGAAGGTACTTTAATTCACTGCTATGAATCTCAGGGACTCTGAGAATGACAAACGAAAGAGTGATAAA
>JAPQRQ010000009.1:14001047-14021505 GCA_037367365.1 Apogon talboti | reverse complement strand
CAGTGTGTATATGCATGTTCAGGGGCGTGGGTGAGATTTTCTTACCCTAGTCCTGCCAGATCCGACACCAGGTTGCCAAGTGCAGCAGCTGTAGAAAATGTGACAGAAAAAAAAACATGATTACAAAATGAGTTAGGGAAATTGAGATTGTATGGAGGACAGCCAACAGCCTGAAATTTCATGTGGAAAAAGTCATGCAATTTATTTTTAGCTTTTTTTTAGAGCATACGTTGTTATGAAACTAGATGTTGCATGTGGGTGAGCTGTGGTCTGGACTACAAGCACATGTACTGTAGATTATTTAGCTCCATAATTAGCCGAACACATATCCAATCAGTACCATTTCTTCATATTTTGTTTGGAAACAATATAACATATACTGTGCAAAGTAGAAGAGGTGATGCAGTATTCAAGCCGACAGTATCGTTCCCTCCTTCGCTCACTAAAATCAGCAGAACACAACCTCAGAAAGTACCACAGAAAAAACGACAAGGGCACAAAATTACTATGTAAAGAGAGACACGGAGAAGACATGCCTTTGGACACTCTGGTCTCTGTTGTGAGGCGGATGAGACGACATGAGAGATGTTCCATTACAAAAAATCTACTTGTACAGTTGCTTGTTTATTGCTGCTTTTGCTCAATATTTTGCTCTCTCTGTTGCCCATGACACCCAGTTCAGAGCAGTGTCGCAGCTGCCAGGGCAGCACAACCAACCTCAGGGGAACAGAAAGAAAGCGGTGATGCCATCTCCACTACAGTCTCCATCGAACTGGCATACAAGTACTTCAGCTGCTGTAACTTGGAAAAAAAAAAAAAAAAGGAATAAAATGTACCCAACACTGGAAGCTGTGGCTTTCTGACAATTTGCAGCCACACATCTGAATAAACGGTCCACAGGGCATGCACCCTCAGTAATTAACGCAAAGGAATCCAGATAAGGCTGTACAGAGTGGCGGTCCAATTAGTGAGTCAGAATGTGCCAAGATCGAGGAAAGTGTTGTTTACTGTGAGTCTCACCAGGCCTGTGCCCCTGACCCTGAAGAACAGGAACTCGCCTGCCTGCTGGAACAAAGCATTAATGTTAATAAGCCACTGCTTCACCTTTACTTGGTTCTAATTGAAGACGAAACTTTGTGAGAAGCTCTTAAGTTGACCCTGAATGGAACAACAAACAGGAGGAGGGGTGACACGGAAGAAAATGTGCAGATGCCTAAAAATACGACGTTCAGTTCTGATCACGAGCAGATCTTATGGCATTTTGAGCAGAAAAGATTGTTTTTACTGAGCAGAATCCAAGTCTGACTGCATGTCCTTGTGGGGAAAAAGAGGGAGGAAAATGAGTGCTACACAGGCGGTCTCGAAAAAAAAAAAAAAAGATAGAAAAATGGAGCGCTCCAGTTTAAACATATCAAAGAAACTGCTAGGCATGAAAGTGAGTACCATGCATGATTTGGAAGGTATATATCATAGGCGTCAGCTACAAAAACCCATCTTAGAGTCACTTCAGTGGATCAAAATGTGAACCGCCAAGCATTTTGTAACTAAGCACATGTAGAGCTACACCAATTTATTTCCAGTTTCACTTACTTTTCATTCTAATGTTGTTCATATCCCAATGAAGAGCAACACACAAGATAATCATTCACCGTTTTTTCCCATTTGTGATTTCAGCTCACAGAGACACTATTAAGCGTTGGTTTGGGCGAATCAGGGCTTGAAAGGGACCAATCAAGTAAAATATGCTCAGCAAAAACAGGTTTAAATGGTGCACTGAATCAGATAGAAGCTGTTGAATGGTCTTTGTAGAAAACCGTACTTCCTTGCATCAGCTTCTGTCATATCTCAGAAGCACTCATCAGACTATTTACAGCACAGTTCCCATCATAACTACAATCAGATACGATCAAGCTTCAATCAAAGGAAGAAAAACAACAATTATGATAGATGAATGATACTGCTGAGTGTTGAATTTACAGAAATAACTCATGCGAAAATGCATTTAAGGCTGGTCAGTGAGAAAGAAGCAAACACAAGAATGACCAAATGCTTCAACAAACAAGAGTCACATGTGACCCAGACGGTGGAAGATAGCTCCAACACAAAGCTGGCACATTTTTTAGTCTTATTTTGTATGCCTGATAATCAGTGTCTGTTGCTGTTTGTCAGGAAAAAAAAACACTGTAATAATAATAATTTAAAAAAAAAAATTAAACAGAAACTGCAAATAGTAAATGGGGTATTCTGTAAGTTGCTATACACATTTACATAATGAGGAGGGTTCACATTTCAATGCCCTCTTATGCAAAGGGCTCCATTTTTTTATAGGGAACAGTGGTATGCATTAGTTCATTGTGATGCATGTTGCTGTATTTCTTACTGAGTTTGAGTTAAATGTCAAATGTTCCTCTTGCTTTCTAGTCTAGTCCCCTCAAATTTAATCTGAAAAAAAAAAACAAAATAAAGATGCAGCTCTTCATTTCTATCTTGTATTTAATCTATCGTTGGATGTAAACTTTTACTGTCTTATGGTTAAAAGAACAGCCACTGCTGTGTGTTGTATTTCATACTGCCTCTTGGCCAGGACTCCCTTGACAAAGAGGTTCTTAATCTCAATAGGATTTTTTTCCTGGTTAAATAAAGGTTAAATAAATAAATAAAAAACTGCAACATCATCTACAACTCCTTAGTTACAGATTGATTGAGACCATGCACTAATCTAATATTCCAAAGCTACTCTACAAGTCACACAGGAGGCAGATGTAATAGAAAGGCCCATCAGGATTAATTATGTGTGCTTCTTAAATGGAATTACAAGCCAAGGTCAGGTGTCAGAGCGGTGATGGATGGAGCAGTGAATCTGTGGAGCTGGACTGTGTTATATTCAGACTGGACAGAAATGCAGTCACACTACATCAAACACACCTTTAAGGACGCCTCAGGTGTGTGAATGATTGGAAACTGCAGAAACCAAGAGGCATAAAGTCAAATATTATTTAGGCGGTCTAGCGTTTGCATTCAGGATCCTACCGAGCACTTAAAAAGTCAAGAGGGATGCTTTCCAAGACACATGAAAACCCAATGTAGAGCAGGAGGGGGGGGGGGCATGCAGCTTTATACACAACAGAGAATTTTGTGAGTTAATAACCTTAGCGGCAACTTTTTTTAAATGGATTTAATCCTATTAGAAGTTTTCACATCATTAGTTCTGTTTAAATTATCTAATTAGCTCCACTCAGCGGTCGACCATTTTGCGACGCTCATCCTCCTTTTTCCAACAGGACCAGCTGAGCCTCCCAGAAAACCAATGATTGGTGGACTCCAATGCAGATTTGACATGAGCATTGAATCACTGTGAGATAACGGCAGCCTCTTGATTTGCGGAGCCCGCATGTCCTCGACGTAACGGCGACGAGGAGCAGAACAACCGGCGTGATATTAGAGGCTGAGTTCGAGGGAAGAGCAGAGGCTTAGTTTTTTTTCATGTGCTGCTTTTGTCTTCTTAACTTCTTTTTCTCAGATCAATAAAGAATGATTTCGGTCATATCTCGCTGTCAAACCTAAATTGGAAAACCTCTGCGGTGAGAGATAACAGGCTCTGTCTGTCAATGTTCTGGAGGCCTGTCTGAAAATGAATGTGACATCTCTTGCTGGAGTTCATAACTGAAAACCCTCTTGTTTAAAAAAAATCTGTCTGTGCCTGCGATTCCCCCTTCGGCTTGACCCAAATCCCAGTCATACATTAAACATTTCAGTTCCAAAACAAAAGGAGCAAATATGCATGCAGGTTAGACAATATTTGACAAAATTAAATTAAAAAGGACAAAAATATGCAAATACAAAGCCTCCAATGCCTCCTCTTTGCCTTTTTAGTCTGTGGTGGTAAAGTCTCTCATGTACAGTTCCCAGTGAAGTGGAATATAAAAGCGTCTCAGCCTCTTCTCTTCTGAAGGCTGTTACAGAGATTAACTGCAGAGTCTGTTCAAGGTTTGAAGGATGAAAACAACAAAACCTCACTTGTACTTGAACAGTGATGACCTGAACACCCTGAAACACATCATATAGCTGACTATATTGACTGTATTCTTATTGTTTTTGTGTAATCTTTGTAATATATTGATTTCACAGCCGAATTTGCAGCAGAACTGAGTAAACAAAGGCAATTCTGGAAACAGTAAAAACCAATAGAAGTGTAAAAGAATTACACTCAGAATATTGGTATTAGGTGCTGATGAAAGCAGAAACAAACAATACAGAATAATTTAGTAAAACAATTAAAATGTGAATCTGAAACAAGATTGATTATTATTAAAATACAGTGAAATTAAAAATGTAATTTGCCCTAAAGATACGAGTGACACAATCTTAAGCCTTTTCTGCATTAATGGATTTTCCAAGACCAGTAAAAACAGCAGACACAGGGGTTTATGGGTGCACAAGTTAAAATAAGGTAATGGGATGATAAATGGAGTTAAAAAACCAGTGAGTGCTTTATAAATACATAAAATCTAGTGTTTGAGAGGACCATCCAACTTTGACAGATGTGTACTATAGTCATCATCAGTAATACATCTATGAGTGATAAAAAATGAATTTAATTGAATTTTATCTGTTTTTAAAGTGAGTTTGGTTATGCAGAGCCACCTCTAAATTAGAAGGAGCACTGAAGACAAACACATCCTGAACAGAATTTTTTTACTGCATCTACTACAGACTGGGGGTTTTAGAGCTACCTTCACAAACACTGATGGTGTTAATTAGGACAAGACACAAACATTTTGCAAGTCTTCACAACGGCTACCTTTAATGAACCACAAATTTATACAGAAATATAGGACGTCTCAGTGCTTCACCTTGCACTTCCACTAAGTCGACTATCAGCTCCTCTGCAGGAGGCTTCAGTCTGTATTCACGACGATGAATAGAAACCAGAGATAACATTAAAATGCTAATGTGCCTTTTGAGCTAAGTGGATATTACTATAACCATTCCATTTACTGGAGAATAGTATTATCATTTCTGTAAAATCATCATTATGTAGTCCAGTCCTTCTGTCTTCCCTGTGCCTCTTACATGACGTTATCTCACTTGCTTTTTCTTCAGGATTAATTCTTCTGTGCTCACTGCTCATAGTGTGAGTTTGTCATTGAGGCGGCCATTATAAAGCAGCTTCTTCTTGTTGACACTAAAATTGGAAATTCCCCCTGTTATTTGACAAGCAATTATTCTAATAAGGAGCCAGACCCAGTGAATGTCTGCTGGTCTGGTTCTGCTTGTGGTTCCCTAATTTGAAGTAAATTGTTAAGGGAAAAGATTTGTGTTAAGTATAATTTGGCTTCAGCACCATTTTTACTAAAGTTTGTTGAGATCTCTCAGCTGTCAAACATTAAAACTAATGATAATATTACTAAGCACAGCTATGTAGATTTATCTCCAAGGAACACTTTGGCAAAGACAGATAAATTCACTTATTTTTAGACATGTTTTGAGAAGTGGGCACAAGCAGCTTTGTTCCAACCATAAGTACATAAATAATATAATATTAACTTGGACCAGTGTTGAGTCTGTAAAAAAAAGAATGAGCCCAAATAGAAAAGAAATATGACAATATAGTGTCACAACCAAATTAACTATATATTTGTTATTGCTGTGATATGTTCTCTTACCAGCCATTGTTGAAATGCCTAGGATCACACCAATGGACAACTCAATCTGTGTGCCCTGTAAAAAACAAAAAGAAATACATTAGTTCAACTATGGGATTTTCAGACCCAAAATCACTACTCTGAGACAAGGTGCTCAAAGAAGAAATGCTCTGTTTCTTTCAAGGTCTTTTGTGCACAAATACGAGCTCACACAGCAACCAAGGACGGTGTGGGTGTCAGGAAAGATCTGTGCCGACCATCAAAAAGGAGAACTCTTTTATAGCCAAAAGCTGCCATGTCAGGCATTTATTACACGCATCAGACACATGATAACGGTAACAGTTCACACACAGGATGACATTTAAAACAAGATTATCTTCTTCTTGATATAACGACCAATCAGATTCACACTACAGGACATTCAAAGACCAATCAGATTAGGACACTTACATAAGACTAATTAATGGTAAGAACAGGGACACAGTGATTGTTCTATCATCAACATAGTGCAGATTTCCTCTAGTATTAAATAAACACATCAGTGTGAACTATAACATACAATATATACAATTTTATCTTTACCTTTACCTTAGATCATGGATGTCAAACTCATTTTAGTTCAGGAGCCACATACAGCCCAATGTGACATCAAATGGGCAGGACCAGTAAAATAATGGCATAATAAGTAATGAATAATGACAACTACAAACTTTTCTCATTGTTTTAGTGCAAAAAAAGTTACATTTTGGAGTGAAAATGTTCACATTTACAAACTATCCTTTCACAGAATATGTGAATAATCTGAACATAGATGAACAACCTGAAATGTCTCAAGAAAAATAAGTGTAATTTTAACAATATTATGCCTCAGCTTATCATTTACATACAGGTATTACAACTTATAGATTACAGTGGATCTACAAAGGAAGATAACATTTAGTAACAGGTATTTGAAACTGAAAACTATACAGTATTATTTAACTTTATGATCAAAACAACTTGTCAAGACTTGGTGACTCTTGACTGTCAATGTCCTCTGTGTAATTTTTGCACTTTGTAAATTCATCCTGTGGATCAGACGGAACCATTTAAAGGGCCATTTTTGGCCCACGGGCTGTATGTTTGACACCCCTGCCTTTGATCAGTACCCCCCAGCAATGTTTAGCACTTCAGCCAAGTAATGTGGTGAAAAGTCTAGATGTCACATTAAAACTTTCTTCTCTTCATCTTTCTCAGATGTGAGTAAAGTGGAGAGCAGCCTGTCGTGTTCATGCATGGAGCATTAGGCCTCTGACAGAACAGGAAGGGGAAATGAAGGCTGTCCAAGTCGAGCACAGTCTTCTACAGTGAGTGAATCTTAAAAAGACGATTTCACCAAATGCATGGCCTGTCCACAGACCGTTTGAATCCAAGCCAAACAGAGTGATTACTTATTGATTTGTAGTTTCAGGCGTTTGCAGAGTTAAGAACAAATAGAGAAAAAAAAACACAGTGTGGTCTGATTCTTTCTTTTGGGACAGCTATGGTATTTAATTATGCTCTATGTGCTGGTTTACTATATTATGTATTCTTCTACCTCCCCGTAGAGACCCCAGAAGAATCTATCATCTCCAGTTTGTGATTATGATCAATCAAAAGACCCTGCTGTGCATGCATACTTTCAACTAATTTTATACAGTCTTAGATATTCTCTCTGCTCTCTGCTTTAAATTTCCCCGCTTTCTTATTTTGTTATTCTATTCTTTTTCAGGCAAATTAATTCAAATGTGCCTCTGGAGTGTTCTATGCGCTGAATTTGCGAATGCATTTAAGTTTCCAACGATATGCTCTTGTGTACACAGGATATGTAAACAACACGTCTTATGCATGCCAATCGTTGGGTAAAATATCCGTTAAATCAAAAAGGTGATAAGAAACTTACAGCAACAATCATGATGCAGTTGTCCAGGAATCCGAATCCAACAAATGGGAGTGCATTGTGCAGCAGAACTGAAAAACAACACAAACAATAAGTCACCAATGCACAAAATACAAAAAAGTCTCACACTAGCAAATACACAACAACCTAAACAGGCTTTAATGGATATAATCAAGCCTTCTAGAGAGGAAAATAAACACAAAGCCTGAAAGAAAATGTCTAATAGTACTTTATCTACTTATATATAACGTACTATGAATTGTATGATGTTATATTTCCATATATACAGATATTATGGGTCAATAAAAATGTGTGTGCATACTTTAAAAAACATGCATAAAAGCATGTTACACAGCGACATGGGATATAGTTCACATTTAGAAAACTTTAGCTTTAATGTCACTGTTTACTGTCTAATAAAACTTTCTGGGACTCAGTCTTGTGCAAAGGGAGCCATCGACATCATGCAGCACCATTCCTGAAAAGGCTCGCCTGAAGGTAAACAATATATTTGCCTATTTGATGCATAAATAATGTGTGTGTGGCGAGTAAATGTAAATGCCACCCACAGCCCCGAGACAGTTCAATCCATTTGAGTTGAAGTTCAAGTAAAGTTTAATCTGGTTTGAGAGACTGATGTGAATAGAAGTGTTTACGTGAAGCACAAACGCCTTTCAACGCCACTTATTTCTTTTGGAAAAGGCGTCATTCTGCCGCAGTGCTCTTTTATCCCTTCGGCCTTAACACACACAGAAGAGCCACTCACCTTGATCTTGAACACTTAGTTTAACTTTAATGCTACACCTGGGGCGGTTTCTATCAGAAATGCGGTCTGAAGTGGAGGAACAAGAGCATTCGGGGCCTTTGGTGCTGAGAGCAGCATGAATAACTTCTGCTGTCTTTGGTTTGTAGCTTCTCTGCTGATAAAACAAACAACAGGAGCTGAAGAGCGACACATCAACTGCCCTAACAGCAGACAGTGTGAACTAAATTCTGTTTTTAGCTCTGATGGTCACGTGGTCACAGCCCCATAATGTACAATAGAGTTCTGCAAACAAAGAAATTTAATTCAAGCCCTATGCAATTTTACAATCAAACTACTACTACTACATTAGGCTGATCCCTTTAGGGACCACAGCGGATCATCGGCTCCCATCTGACCCTGTCCCCTGTATTTTTTTTTTCTTTCTCCTTCACCTCGTCCATAAGATAGTAGCTCCATCTTCATCATCCTTCTAACATTATATAAACTATCCCTCCTCTGCACATGTCAGATTCAGAACCATACGAAATCTACAAAAAGCTCATATTTACATTCCCTACATACACTTTCCTTACTAGTTTCAGCTTGTTAGGATTAAATTAATAAATAAATGATCTTGTTCAGCCCTAAATCCATTTCTTAGCCTTACAGTTGAAAAGGAATGGAGCATATTTCATAAAATAACAACATTTTTCTCAATAAACGTGGGTTCAAAGAAAGGTAACACCTGTAAGTGTACTGTACACTGTATTGATGTAGAAATGATTATCAAATGTACTGTTTCAGAGAGAATATAGCTAGAATAGAGAAAAAACATAGAATTATCAGCTCCAGCTTAAAAAAACAAAAACAAAACAGTATTTAAAAACCACCTAGAAGTCATGGGTTAGTATCCACAGGGACCCTCGCCTTGAACAGCTTATAAAAAGACCACACTTCTTACATTTTCATGTTATGATGAAAGTACAAAACTGTTTCCATGTGCTCTGAACAGTGTGCTATTGGTTTCCTTTTTCTTTCTTCTGCTCGAAACAAACAATAAACCAAACCAAAATATAAGATAACGTTTTCCCGGAGAAGTCATCATGCATTTACCCTTTAGTAAAAACACACGTGACAAAAACGTGCCCGGCTAAGTAAAATTACACTCTGCTGTTTCGAAACAGCTGCTCCGAAGACAACCAGCTGAGTACCATTTGACTCAGTTGTGTTATCATAACTCTAGAGCCAAAACAGGAAAAACAGCATTTCAGCACAAGAGAAACACTCGGCTTTTACAGGACGGGATCATTTCATCACATGATGCCTTTTCTGAGCCACAAGCTACTCTCTGTGTCGAGTAGCTGAGAAAATACTGAAAGAAAAACACAGGGTGATGTGAGTTGTGTTAACCAATAGACTTGGTGACCTGTCAGCAAGAAGAAGAGGAGGAGGAGGAATGAAATCTGAGGTCCTGTCAGTCCGCATTAGCACTCAGGTGTATGTACTGAATGTGAATGGGTGTGGTCGCGTAAATCGTATACACAGTATACATTTAAGCCACTATTGATCTGTGGTCTTGTGTGAACACTAAAGAAACCAGACCGTTAGTTGTGGTTTGAAATTATTTGCACAAAATAATGATGGCATGAAAAACAGAACGGGAAGAATATGATATAAAAAGACAAAACGAGACAAAAGTGAATATTAATGTAAAATACACAAAATGACTGCAACTGGAGTTCTTATTCCACCCCTAAAAAAAGACAAAAGCTCTTTTTATTGTGGTTTTAAGTCCCGAGTATGTATGGAACCATAATTATAATGACGAATACCAAAATATGCATCAGTGAAGTAATCGTTTTAGCTGAGATTACAACACATTCAACCCTGAAGTCATACGCATACTAAATATACACATGTTAAAAATGTGTCATGTTATGCTATAATTATGTTAATTATTTATTTCCCTTTATTTCCGCTTCATCCTTGGGAGGGTCATGGGGGATTCTGGTGAAGGTGCCAGTTCATCACAGGGCTGATACAGTATTTACAGACAAACAACCAATCACTCTCACCTTCACACCTACAGATTGACCAATTAACCCATTAATGTGCATGTTTTTGGACAAAGGGAGACACCCGGAGACACACAAACTCCACACTGAAACACCACTGTGGAACTGAACCCAGGAGCTTCTGCCTGTGAAGCGATGGTGCTAAATTAAGACTATAATTATGCCATAATATTTAATCGCCCAGCCTGACTTGTATGTGTATATGATCTGTCTTTGCAGCGCGAATGCTCTAAATATGGCCTTATTAGATCAAATCCTTTTAAAAAGACCTTTATGTCAAGTGCAATATATTTTAGGCAAGATGTTGAGATTTTGCTCTGGAAATGAAAGAATTCATTGAAGAAAACAGGCTTAGAGAGGAGGATCAGTCTAAATATAAGACTACTGGTCACAAATGATCAATCGCATTTCTAAATACTAAAAGGCACAGGCACTCTAATGTTGTGATTTTGCTCCAAATACATTAGCTGAACTACATAATGCAGTGAATGTTCATTAAAATGCTTTCCTCTGTGCTAGGAATGTGAACGTCCACCACTGATGCTGATCCGCCATGCATGCATGCATTGCCAAAAAATGAAGATACATATTAAGGTTAACTACCAGTACAAAATAAATATTATTCACCTTTATTATGATGCAGTATGATTCCAAATGACTTGACTTGGTAGAATATGATGCAAGGTAATATGACGCTATGCTGTTCTGTTCTGTATGATACATATTTTACATCTTTAGACAGTAATTTATAAATGAAATACAAAATGTGCAGGCTTTACTTCAAATGTTTGCTTTTGCCCTTTAAAAAAATGCATTTACACATACAGACAAGTCCAAATTCTATTCAAGGACAGGACAGATATCTCACTATTTGGCCTATCACACCATATAACGATTACTGTTCAGAAACTACATCAACTTTCAAACTACATCACACCACAACCAGGAATCCTGGTGTTAAAACCGATGCCAACTCAACTTTACACAGGCAGGTAAAATCTGTTATGAACTCCATCTCACTATTCAGACATATAAAGAATTATTCATGCAGTTATATCTTCTAGACTGGATGATTACTTCACCCTGGGCCTCAGCATCTTCCTGCCTGCATCTCCCATTGACATTATTACAAAACACTGCTGCATCCCATCACTGGCTGCCTAGTCTCTTCCTCAGATCCTGTTAACAACTCCTCGGCTCCGGTGTAACCTCTTCCAGGATGTCACTGGTCTTTCTGAAGCACTATGGCGCCAATCTTTTTCTTTTCCAAGTGTCATATAAAAGCAATAAACTTGAAAAGGTGAAACAAGTCACATCTAGTGAAAAAATAAATAAATAGGACCTTGCCTTAAACTTGTCCTTCCTCCCTGATCTTCTCCTGTTACATGTTCATAACACGTCTCAGCCTCCGCAAGAGAATAAAGCTTTGTTTAAAGGCTGAGAGAGACTTGGCTACGACAACTGGCAACCGAGAGCAGTGGAAATGAAAGCACACACATACGAAAACAAGCTTAGAGAGGAGGAATTCATCTAAAT
The DNA here is from genome assembly GCA_037367365.1 of Apogon talboti. NCBI lineage: Eukaryota > Metazoa > Chordata > Actinopteri > Kurtiformes > Apogonidae > Apogon > Apogon talboti. Next base: position 14,009,586 of record JAPQRQ010000009.1, on the reverse strand, counting down.
AGAGGATTGTTGGTCACAAATTATAATGACCACACATATGGTCACAGTCTGTGTATTAACATCCAATCTGGATATAATGGATGTATGTACAGCATAATAAACAAAAGTTTCAGGGAAAAAAACAGATTCTATAAATCAAAGTGGTACTATTTAGTTTGACCTTCCTTTAACCCTTTTGTTCAGACAATATGATATTTATTGCTTTCATTTTCAGATTTTTTATACGAGTTTTTTTTTTTTTCCCCATTTAGTTCTGTTTTTGTATGTATTTTAGGGCTGTACATATATTTCTTGTATGTTCTTGTTGAATTTGAAGAAAATAAAATGAGAAATAAATATGTAACCTTATTTCAAACCTGCAAAAATAGTAAATCTACAAGTGGCCGAAGACTTTTTTGCACTGTACTGTATATCTGCATTTAAATGAATTATATTTTGCTGATGCAAAGTCATTAGAGACAATCCCATTTTCATCCCTGTAAGTCTATGTGGTGAATATTATTTTTTAATTGGGCCACTCGCAGCGTGAACTTTTATGGTGGTGCAAATGGGTGAATATGTAGAAATACAAAAAATGAATATTACCATCCCTATTCTTCGGACACTGTAACAAAACGTCATCGAAACGAATCGCATTAACCTTCTCCAAAATGTTAATTAGGACTGAAACTTCATTAACCTTCTTGGTTTATTGAAAGCATTGGCATTTTATAAAACGTACTTTTAACCCTCAGTATGCACACTCAAGCTGAGGGAGTTAATATTAAACCCATGTTATACCAGGACTAATTAATGTAGCTAATACAAAGCATGCACACCATTTGACACAAATAATATACATATTTAAATACAACACATTTTGTCATAAAACATTAAAGAACGAAAAAACATTAGAATAACCTACCATATCTTAATTGTGCAGCAGTTGGTGGAGCAATATCCAGCTGCCCTGAAAAGAAGCAGAAAAATACGTGTTAAATATCTCTGCATCTCGTCTGCCCTGCTGTTTTATTGAAGTGAAAGTCACCACCAAATGTCACTTTTTAATTATCAGAGGCTATCAGGGAGAGGGCGAGCGGGTGCGAAGGAGAAGATAATAGAGACGTAAGGAGGGATAAAAGGAAGGCATAGTGTGGAGCTTCTCTGTTGCTTCCTTCCCCGAGCGAGACCCGCCAGACACAGATGAGGCCAAAGGTGACGTCAGGAAAAGATAATGCGTTTGCCAGTCAGGCCTCAAAGGAGCTCCAGCAGCACGAGGATTATAATTAGTGTCTCAGCGAGAAAACTTTCCCAAGATATAACCACTTTTTATTTGGACATCAAAGGTGGAAGCAACCCGAGCCGACAGTGAACACACACAGACCTCCAGTAAAACAACGTATCAGTTTTAAGGGCCAAAAAAAAACGGGAGAGGAGATAAATTCTTCATCAGGTTGCGTTAAATTGGATTTATTTTGCTGACATCTGTGGAAAAGGTAGTTCCTATAATGAAGTCTGCTGTTCGATGAGCTGAGGGTGTAATTGCTTACTGCAGCACAAACAAGGCTGGAGTAGTTTCCTAGTTTTGTCTTACTAATAGTAAGGGTGGCTGAAACCTCAAATTATATCCCCGCTCAGCAGCTGTGGGCGAATTACATGGATTCTTATTCCAGAGATTTATCTTAACCCTAAAACTTGACTAGGGTCCAGCATTCTGGCCAACACCATATTGTGAGTGGGCTCCCTGTTGTTGGTATTTAACACATGACTGACCCCACGCACACAGAAAATCCCCTCATATTTCCTCAAATAAAACCAGGAGTTATTTACAGGTCAGGTCTCTTATGAGGTCAAGATGAACAAATAAAAGCCGGCCCTCAAATAAAGGCTAGTAAAAAAAAACAAAAAAAAGATATAGGACAGACATTAGAAGATAGTCTTCTAGTTTGGCCAGTTTAATTCAATATATTGAATATTATCTGGCTATTTTCAACTGACTTTTGGTCATGTTATTACTTATTAGTCATTGCAGGTGTGTGTCTTACTTTTCAGCAAAACTGTTATTGCTGGAAACGTACAAGCGCCACAGGAAGCCTATGGTCACACAATAGAAGCTCCATTAAACACTGAATGGTCTCCATCCACTGAATTGCTAGTTGTTTTTTTTTTTTGGAAACAGTTAAGGAAGTGCTGCATTTGTAGAGAAGTGAATCGTAAAATATCACAAATATGAGTGGATCAAAATAAGGTTTTGAACTAAATACAACCATTTCTACTTAATAAACAGAGTAAATTAGAAATAAAGGCCTGAGTCTAATGGAATAAAGGCCTGGTACCAGCTGAGAGAAATGAGGATCCTGGCCACTAATTGAGGAAATAGAGTAAGAATAAAACACAAAAATCAATTACTTCTAAGAGAGCATTAAGTCACTACAGCCATAATATACTATATATCATATAATCTTGCAAACTGCAAAAAAACAAAGATGAAAAAGCCTTAAAATTCCGTCTTCTGTCTTCCACCCTCTGCTTTCTCCGCACATTTACACATCCATCTCCCCTTGTGGGAACAGGTGTCACATTACCAGCTCCATACTATTGTCTTCAGTTCAGCCTAAGTCTCATGTTACTGAAAAGACAAGGTATAAACCATTCACCTCAGTACGGACACTTATCTGCACAGCAGGGAAAAATACTGCTGACATGTTCATCTAAGCACCTGTAAACACCACCAGACAGCATGCACAACCGTATCTGTGCATCAGTTTCATAGTTTTGGCTCACTGGCATGGCATTCTGGGATACGTAGGGTACCAAATGTAACGTTCATATGTGCTTAAATTCACTTTGTGTTGTGTTGGGGGGGTGGTGTTATCTCAGAAATGGAATCGACTGCAGTGCGAGTGTTGTAAAAGCAGAGGAGAGGCACTGAAGCATGACACATTAATGTTATTAGAATCACCACTTTCTCCTGCTGCAACAAAACCAAAATGTGCGAGTAAGGTCTACCGCCTCCAGCTGCAATCCTATTTGTTTACAGACCATGCTGTATTCTCTACCTCCCAGTTCCCCGTGCCCATTGTAAAACAGTTGAACTCATTTCACATGCTATGGACAAACGTCTCCGATACAAAAGCTTAAAACAGCCGATAGTTAGAAACTGGCAGAGATTCAGACTCCATCCACACAGGGTTGATAGCTTCAGCAATTAAAAGCCAAGCACATTTCCTACCACTACTCACTCTTTTGGGGGTTGTTTTAGGATTTAATTAAAGGCTCTCAATGATCCTCCTATTCTCAGAGATCCAATACTAACTACTGTGAGCCAACAATCAACATCAATCAACTGCAGCTTCTGTCTAAACACTGTGCAAAGCTGATGCTGATTTAGTCTCAGCTGTTAAATATCTGTACGCGTCTCGAAACTTGATAGCTTGTCAACCCTTATAAATGTCAAGCATTACCAGAAGCACACGCAACGTAAAGTGTTATATCTTTGGAGTAATTTAGGAGTCTAGCCCATGTTATTTGGTTCATCCTCATTACTTCTTGAATCCATTGCTACAGGTTTATGACAGGACCCATGTTGAATGTTGTAATCACCCCCTCAGCTACACCTTTTGACAATTAGGGCTGCCCTCACCTATACCTGTTACTCACTATCCCCTTGCCTCATCTGTGCAACTTCTCCCATGCACTGACCCCGAAAGCCTGAAAAATGTAGGTCAACATTGCCATTTAGTTGAAAGATAAGTCATAGATTATTTTAAGGATATTTTTGTACTTGTACATGATCTAAAGATGTTGTATATTTGTTTGAGGTTTTGTATCTGTTTGTAAATTGTGTTTTTTAATGCACTGCAGAACGTTTGTAAAACATGTTCGGTTATGGTGGGAATCGACCTCCGTACTTTCACGTCTGTCATTTTTGGCCCGTTCACATCTAAAAAAAAATAAAAAAAAATGAAGGAATGAATGAAGGTCAAGGTCGATGCCTAAAGATTTCCTCCGAGAACATCCTAAGTTGCACCTAAATACCAACAATGAAGGAGATAGACACCGATGGACAGACAGACACTACAGGTCGATGACTGTGCGGTGAAAAATGAGACGGGGACAATCGCAACTCATTTCAAGTTCTTGGATATTTTTAGAGAAAATTTAGAAAAATAACTTCACCACCCATGGGACTAAGCTGACGGACGATACAGCGCAAGCACTCATCAGTCTATAGTCCTAATCTGTCCCACTGTCATATGAAAGGAAGTATGAAATACGTCTTTGTGGCCCAAATTCATAAAACTGCTCCTGCGAAAATATTTCCATCATTCAAAAAGAATGAGGCCAAATGGAAAAGCAGCTGAGTCACAGTCTCATCACTAGTCACATGAAAAAAGCTATTAGCAAGAAACAGGGGCCCTTGAAATGTTTCTCTCTCAGTCCAGTAGGCTTCATCTAGTCTTTTATTAAATGTGTGATGGCTGACATGAGTGTCTATGGCCAACAGAATTTCCCTGCTATCAAGTATTGATTGGACGGCGGTTTTTAAAGCCCCCCCCGATCTGCCGTCTCAAGAGAATACAATCGCAGCAGACAGGACTGGTGGAAAACATTTAACGGGCTGTGATAAGTAGCTAACCATAAGCGTGATTAAACAGTACAGCAGATACAGTATGTATTATTCTCCTCAAGGCTTTTCTGATGTTTATAGATAAACAGAATCCAGATCTGTCACTACTGTAGACACATATCTAAGCTGTTAATCGCTAAGTCAGCTAGAAAATTACAGTAGTAGGCTAGATCTAACATAAAATGAACCCTGGAATCTAAAAATACGTGCTTAAAATGCTGATCATTTTGTGACTGAAACCCTAAAAGCTGCTCCTGCCATGTAATATTTCACTTCTGCATTTTGACGATGCTTTCATCTGACAGCCCATATGTTGCACTTAGCTCATTTTATTGGTGAAACTCTAAACCTACCGAGACACTTAATGTAAAAAGGCTCAGTGCGAGAACCTCTCATTTACAGACTGCTTTCAGTTTCCATATATGATTCATAGACAAGGATGTTTGAAAACACTCAAAACATGGCTTAAAACTCCAGATGTTAGATAACTTTCATGTGACCCATCTGCCTAAATTATGCACTAGAATGAGCACACCAAAAGCTGTGTTTAGCCATCCATTTTTTATTTTGCTCACTCAGCCTTACTTGTGTTTGTTGTTATCAAATAGTGCAAAAGGAGGCGGTGGATATAATGAAAAATTATGTTTTAATTCTTGTGCATCCCTCTAATTTACTACCCTCCACTGACCCTTGAGCCAAAAATGTACAGGCACAGAACTGCTGTAAATCATCATACATCAATATTTTTTTCTGCATAAATATCTCAAACTATTTCAGCTCTTCTCTAAACTACCAAATGTTGAACTTTAGGGTTTCAATTACTCGTGGGAAAAGACTGTATGAAGGTTAGGAAAAAGTGGCAAAAATATTCTAAATATAGCCTGCATGTAAATAGATGTTAATTTTTACAACAGCATGTATTAGATTATAAAACAGTGCAAAAACTCATATTAACCCTTTCAGAGCCTCAGTGTTTCTGCATAAGTGTCTTTTGATTCTCTTGTACAGATGCCCCTGAACTACTCACACACACACCTACACACACACACACACACACACACACACACACACGGGACATTCAGACACTAATCACCTCCAACTGTCAGTTTTTGACGTTGTAGTAATTTTCCAAACCATGCAGAGGATAGAGTTCGACTCAGAATGTGATGTGGGCTCGTGTTACACTTTAACAGTCTGGTTATGTCATTTAACGTTTCACTTCTTCATTCAACAGATTCAGTGTCACACTTAGCAACTCATTTATAGTATATTTTCAGTCTGTGATTCACAGCCAGTGTTAGACAGCTTTAAGGGAAACCTGGCTAAATAATACACAACAATCACCCCCTTCAAACTCATTTTTTCTGCTGTTGCTAGCTTTAACCATCCATTTGGTTATTTTGTTGATGCAGCTTTACTCATATGTTGCTATCCAATTGTGCTTGAAAATGTTATTAAAGAGTGCTTGTTTAAAAGAAAAAAAAAATCACAATCCTTTCTTTGTTCAGCCTTGACAAATGCATATTCATGATTTCTAGTGCTCATACAGAATGAAATGGAAGTGTGAAGTAGGTTTTGTAAAGTGAAGTAAAGCCAAGTTTTCTCTCTGCAAAAAAAAAAAAAAGTGTTGAGACAACGAACAGACATGAAATATCCTGCCCGGTCATTCTGAGTTTAATCCTATGACATAAAAATCATGAATCGAAGTAAAAACATTTTTGTAAATTCAGGTGTAGATGGTACAGAAGAACAGAAACATGAATATTTGAGGGGTATTTCTTCATTCCGGGACTGTGCGGCAATGTGTCTTGGCTTTTGAGTTCAATAGGAAACATCCGTGTTTTCCCCTCAGGATTTATCGATTTGTTCAGTGGCACCACTCGTGTAACATCCAAAGGATTCTCATTATCAGAGTGTAGTTTCAATAAAATAGACCGGTGGGTGCAGATGAATGGGGTAGGAAGTTACAGACATGTGTTCATGTGTTTCAATCTATGTCACTTTATTAACATTTCCAGCAGGAGTTTACACTACATGAGACCGAGCAAGTGTGTGTGTGTGTGTGTGTGTGTGTGTGTGTGTGGGATCAATTTAATTCAGCACAATAGGAACAATAGGAGTCTGGGGCTATAAATCAACTGCACAGCTACAGCTATGATTTATGACTCAGGAAAGAAGAAAATCCTCAAAACACAGAATATAGGCCACACACTGACCAGGATACTCGTTAGTGAGAAGAACATGAGAGCAAATGGTAACTTTTGTAGCTGCAAGTTTTGTAAAAGTTGAGAGAATTTGGACACAGACCTCTGAGGCAGTACAAGATAGGAGAAGCCAAATGTTTTTCTGCAGATTATTTCTCGTTTAGTGGAAGACACTGTATGAATTTACACAAAAGCAAATGACATCTTAAGAAATTCACTTTTCTCCTTCTCATGTTGGAATATAGCAAGGATATTCATTAAATACATGACAACTTCAAACGTTTGAAAAGATTGATGGATAACAAGCATCGCAAAGACAATAAGGAGCATTTTTCTATCATTCCTCAGTCATCTGTAAGTGGCGAACCTGCCCTTGGTCTCAGAACTGGGGGAAGATGTCAATAAATTTGAGTAAACTACAGACTATGTTTATCCTGTACCACATGAAAGACGTGGGCAGTTCATTTCCAGATTGTTAGAGGTCCACGGGTTGCACTGGTCCCATGCAAAAAGGGCTTTAATGTGACAGTTGTGTCCTGACCCCTGTGAGCTGTCCATTTCACTTAAGTCTAATTTTATATTTAATACAGATGGGAGCAGACCACAGTATTATCTAGAGAAGGTAACAAGCATATGTGCCATAATACATCTTTCCTAAGTTTATGATTTGCTTGTAAAAGACCATCTGAAGAGAAAACCTACACTAGAGGACTTCTGAATGTCATACTACAATTTAAAATACTCAACTGGAGGAAAATAATGAGTCTGTGTTCCAGTCGAGGCAAAAATAGAGAGTCAGTAGCCAGCAGAAAGGAACAAGTGAGAAGACAAACACAAACCGCTGAGGTATAACTTGAAGTCTAACAGTAGACTCATATTTCAGTACGTTTTCCTGCAAGTTCAGTCAAAGGATAGATGTGTTCCCTGAGTGCCAATTAGGCAGCTGTAGAGGAACTGAAACCAAACAAGACAAAAAACAACCGCAAATCCTTGAAACACTCCCCTGACGAATGACAGACCACAAGGCAGAGGAAGGACGTGGTCTTGTTTCCTATCCAACCAGCCAGAGGCAACTAAGTACAAAGTAAAGAGGATCATGGGAAATCATTTTAATTGAGCAGAAGATTAAACACTGTGGACTGTTTACCTTCACCTATACAGAGATGCTTGATTTCCAACACTTTCAACACCCTGCAATAAGTCTTCCACATCCCTACATGTGAAACCTCGTCCCGCTTTCATGTCACGGTGCTGAGGATTATGAGCCACACCTTTGCGTCTAATAAGCGATCGCGTTCGGAGTTCTCTGTGGAAATTCGCAGCCCAAATGCTGACAGTCCTGGCACAGATAAGGAACAGGCTTTCTACCTTCTACGCACATTAATTTCAGATAATTACATGCACTTCGCTGTCAGTTAGTCGCTGATCAGACTCCCTGCACAACACATTCACAGGTGTTGTTATTTATTCCAGCCAAATTAGCCGTGTAGTCGCCATCTTTGTAACTAATGCTTGTTACTATATAGTCACACCTTTATGACTGTCTTCATTAGATGAGCTGTGGGTAAAAAGGCCACTGCTGTCTGAGCGCCATCACCCATTGGTAGCCGTGATACTAATATTACTTTCTGAATGAATAAACGGAAAGTAATATTAACCTCCTAAGACCCAGGAGCCCCACAGGTTTTTGAGTTTTGGCTTTTTTTAATTAAATAATTGCTTATAT
>JAPQRQ010000009.1:13990791-14000947 GCA_037367365.1 Apogon talboti | reverse complement strand
TTGTTTCTTTTTTTTGTATAAAGCTGTGAATTTCTTGTCCTCATACGTGGACAGTGGGTCCTAGGAGGTTAAAATAAGACAAAATGACACTTTAAACATCAATACTGGCCTAGAATTTGGTAATTGTTGCATCAATTGTTTTTTATTGTTATTTTCACGTCATGATTCAATAATAAACTGCAGTAATATTAACCATGATACGCCCAAAGATACCGGAACTAATGACGAAAGATTCCAATCGGGCCAATTTGGCTGTTGTTGAAACATAACGGCTCACAAGTGGTTAATTATGCTGTGAGTGGATCACCAATGTCACAGTAACCTTCTACTAATGTTTACGATAGTTCATTTTGTGGATCTGCAGGGTAGATTTCAGGCTGTGATGTGAGAGATTTGTGATGTTTGATTTTGACCTTTAATTTCAACAAAAGAATGAAAAAAAAACAAACAGATTGACTGTAGAGCTGCAGAAAATTAACCTCAAAATGTCACTAGTCTCACAAAATGGTTACATAATTAATGTTGGATCTTTATAAGTTGTGTCATAATGTGCTTGTATATGGATAAAATGATAACCATCAAAGAGTTTGTCTTATTGTTATGAAACCAACGGTTTTCACACAATAGTCATTTATTCTGTAAGCTGACTCTATTGTCTGGTCTCCGTTTGAAAACCCGAGGGCCGTGATGTGTTTACATCCGAAGATTGGTGTCTTTATTAATCTTTAGTCCAAATATCTTTGACCAAAAAGATCAAACACAAAAAAATCTTTGTCATATGTTGCCAAAAAAAAATTCTATCCAATAAAAAAAATCTCATACACAGGGAAACTGAATTAGATACACAGGTAGCAGGCGTAGGTGAACCCCACTTTGAGTCCATTCTCAGGTCCATGTACCTTTTCTATTTGGTCCACAACTTCTTACTGTCTAAAGCGGCAAAGTGACAGTGACAAACTACACAAACCAGCAGCTGGTGTTTGGCCAGGGTTAGCTAAGTCTCATAACACCAGCCATTTTTCAGCCGTGCCCTGAGATGACTCTTTATTTTTATCAGTACATGTGGGTACAGGTCAGACTTTGCACTTTAGTTTCTTCAAAAGCCAAATATGGTCCACAATGAGTAACACGTACTGTTGTGTGCTGAAATTAAATAGATGAAAATACATCACTGACTTTTATGTTTCAGTTTTACGATTAAAAATATAACTACCTCATGAAAAATAAGACAATGCAGACCCTGACCTCTATATATCATACCTATCACACTGAAAGTAATTCCACTATTGTGAATACATATGTTGTAAAGAAATGCACTGATGCTTACAATTCACTCCTAGGATTTGAAGTCAGTGTTTCTCAACCTTTTTTGAACAAAGGCCCACTAACGGCACCATGAGCCTCCTGCTGCCCCTCCATCCCTAAAAAAATTTGGGATGGGGGGGGTTATGTTATTCTAAAAGTAACAAAATGAACCTGTATTTGTTGGGTTATATAGCTCTGTAGATAAAGTCCCCCTCTTCTCATCATTTCCCACCTGACGCCCCCCCAAAACAAATGTGTGATGGGGGGGCACAACAGACCTCAATCTGTAAACCTGGCTCACCCCCCACCCCCCAGTTGAGAACCACTGCTATAAATTGTAGTTCCAGGATTATGGGAATTGTTTTCACTCCCCAACGATAATAATGCTAATTTCAACCTTATTTGTTTCATCATCAGCCAGAAATCATGAAATCAAGAGATCACATATACTGACAGTCAATGAAAACGCATCACCTTGAAGGTTTTAACGCTATTTTAGTGTATTTCTTATGACAAAAAAAAAATTTAAACAACATTTTGACATGGTCCTTTCTATCCATAGAAGTTGTGACCTGGTGGACTTGGATTAATCTGGTAATTGTGGATTGATTATAACCAAACCGGTGTGCTCATGTGTCTCTAGGATGCACTGGCCCAAGTCATGCCAAGTGTATGGTGACATTCCTCATGCACGAGGTGTGGTATAATTAAACTGCAGTGTACTTTACAATGTTTTTAGGTTTGGCTTTATATAGAGGACACCTGTAAAGAGATAACCAGTTCTTAACTTACAACCCAATGACAAGTCTGAACAATGGGAAGACATTTGAGGAACACAAAGTTAAGCTTGAATACTCAGACAATTGCACCTAAATGTAATGAGTACATCAAAATAAATGCAGTACACATTAAAAAATGCCCAGGCACGTAAATAAATAAATAAATGAGGCATTTTCATTGACTGTCAGTATATAACAATTTTATGTTATTCTATAGAATAGTTAGTAAAGGACTATGACCCCTCTGAGGCAATCAAATGAAGAGAGGTGTTACAATAAATAAAATGAGAAATTTCTCTGAATCTGAAGATTGTTGGAAATATTTGATATAACCAATGTACGAGTCAACAAAGTATATATAACATATGCCTTGACATTTTAATGCAGAAATGTTATATACTATAGTTTTACAGAAGAAGCTAATGCAGTTTAGGCGCCACTATTTTCAAAGTTGAACTCATATTAATTAATACAAAACACTGAGGACTGCAGAGTAATACTAAGTACCTGTGGCCCTGTGGGGCTGCAGTGGAATCAGCAGCATGGTGACTGTATCAAGGTCAGGTTCTGCTGCCTCAGAGGTACTCAGGTACAAACCAAGGGGAAAGCAAGGTATGTGTAGTGTGTAATACTACAGCTATGAATGAGAGGGGGATGGACAGGAATGATGAGAGGTGTAGACACCGCAGAGAAGATGTAATCAAAGAAAAAGGTGTAGAAAGGTGACGAAATCTGACCGTGCGCACCTTTCAGAGGTTGCGGTGTCCTTTAACAAAACTTAGAAAATGATCCCCGTCTGAGTCTCACGCCCTCATGATGGAATGGATGGGCTCACAACAACAACAACCAGCCACCTTGAATATCAAACACTTCCTGCTGCGCCTGATAATAATATTACCTAGGCTTCTGAGGCATCTGTTTAATTTGATTCACAACTTGATCCATCTGCTTCACAAGAAAGACGGACCATAAGAGGCAATTTAATTTTCACGTAATCTGCATTTAATAATTATATTTGGTGTTTTATTACCAATTGGAAGATAATCCCACAGACACAGCGTCATTTATTCTTGTCCATGTTCACTATACTTGGCTGGAATTAATTCATTCAAAGTGTCCAAACAGGGAAAGCAAATGTTAAAAATAAAAAAGACTTTTATGTTGGCAAAAGACAAGTTTACTCTCCTTTATATAAGCACTAAGTTACTGAAGTTAGAGGATTTTCATGAGCCACACATATTCATGAAATTATAATGCCTTTTCTATAGCTACTGTAAACAAGCTAAAGTTTCTTCCAATTCAACATCAATTCCAAAAAAGTTGGGAACTTATGTAAAATGCAAATTAAAACACAGTCATAAACCAAGTTTTTATTTACATTACTACAGAGAAGAAATGTAAAATAGTTATACTGAGCAAACACAACATTTAAGAAAGAAAAACTGAGTAATTTTCAATTGGATGGCAGTAACACATCTCCAAAAAGTTGGGATGGAGCAACAACAAAAGCTAAAAAAAAAAAAAAAAAAGAAAAAAAGCAAGCGGTACTAAAAAGAAACAGCTGGAGGAACATTTTGCAACAAATTAACTGGTGTCAGGTCATGATTACGTATAAAAACAGCATCTCAGAAGTAAAGATGAGCAGAGATCTACAAATTGTGGAACAACTTCCAAATAATGCTCCTCAATAAATTTTACATATTGTATATAATCTACAGTACATAATATAATCAAAAGACTCAGAGAAGCTGGTGAGATATCTGAGCGCAAGGAACAAGGGGAAAAATCAATTGGAATAAAATGAATGGATTCCTGTGATCTTCAGACCCTCAGGCAGCACTGCATGAAGAGCAGGTATGACTGTAATGGAAATCACTGCACGGCCTTAGGAACACCTACAGAAATCCATTGTCAAAAAAAAATAAAAATAAAAAAATGCAGGTTTAAAGCTCAATCATGCAAAGAGTGAATGCAGAATGAAGAGAATACAGAAACAACACTGTTTTCTCCGAGGCAAGTCTCAGATGGACTGAGGCGAAGTGGAAAACTGTTCTATGGTCAGATTAATCAAAATGTTAAAGCCTTTTTTTGGAAACCATGAATACTGAATCCTCCAGACAAAACAGTAGAGGGACCATCTGGCTCGTTCTAAATGATCGGTTCAACACGCTGCATCTGTGATGGTATGGGGGTGCATTAGTATCTATGAAATGGGCAGTTTTCACATCTGCTAAGGCACTACCACTGTTGCCAGGTCTTTATAGGTTTTAGGGAAACATTCTCCCATCCATATGATGCCTTGTACATTTCAACAAGACGATGCTAAACCACATGTTGCGTCTGTTAGAACACCTTCACAGTAGAGGAGTCAGGGTCCTGAACTGGCCTGCCAGTCCAGACCCTTCATCCACTGAAAACATTGGTCTCAACATGAAATGAAAAATACAACAAAGACGACCCACCTATAATCCAACACCAAACAACAAAGGGACAACATTCCTCTCCTAAAGACTCCATCTACTTTTCCAAGTTCCAAGTGTTTATGGGCTGTTCTTATAAGAGTGGATGCTACACAGTGGTAAACATGGTCCTTATGTTACTACCACCAAACCTTTTTTTTTTTTTCTTAGAGTGTTTAACTTTGTCAGATTAACATTTGATCTAAATGTGTTTGAGATTTTCAAGTTAATACATCCTGTTTCTGATTACATTTTACATAACGTCCCAACTGTTTTCGGCAATGGGGTTTCTACTTCATCAAACTCTCTCTGCTGGCAGGTTTCACTTCATTTTGGGGAAGGGTTGAGAGGTTTAATATCAAGTACAGTTTAGAAACTTTTCCGGTGATAACCCGTTGGGGCTGGAAACGCACTTGGCACACTGGCACTGATCAGTTATTAACGGGTTCGACTCTGTGGCTGGCAGCAAACTGCACTCAATAAATACACACTGTGTTTTCTGACAGTCTGTGTGATTGATGACAGGTTTTCCGTACATGAATTACCAGATGAATGCCACAACGAAAATGGCATCTAGAAAGTAATAGAAACAACAATCTGGCTTGTAATTACTTGAAGTACTGCAGTGGATATTTGCATCAGAATTTAGGAGAAAATGGGAGGCTTCTTCTTTGCTAGAGGACTGTTAGAGGTGGAAATGTGATGAAAATGCTTGCGTCACAGTGGGGTAAATGCCACCACAGATTGGTGTCATGCAGCAGTGTCTGTGATTGAATGTGGTGAGGCAGCAGGGAGAAATGAGAAGGTGCTCGCTTCTCTCTGTTATGTCAGGCAAGAAATGCAAATGCCGGTGAGAGGACAGCACTTCCTCTCTGACAGAAAAGGTAGAATAAAAGATCAGTGTGCGCAGCAAAAAGCCGAATTTAATAATAGGACAGAAATCATCCGGATAAAGGAATGATTAAGAGCGAGAAAAATTAATGTCTTTCTCTTGCAAACAGTGGGATGACTATGAAGGGAACGCCTTATGAGAGGTGGCATTTAGGATCCGTGTGCCTTCTGCAGCCGCCTGGGTCACTGAGGTGGCAAAAAAAACAAAGTCATTAAGACGAAAACGACGTCTCATTTCCTGGGGCTGCTGACGCTCCCTCTCCTCTTTTGCATCTCCAATAACTCACTCTCCTCCATCCTTTCAGCCATGAAGGCAAGCTGCCTCTGTCTCATCTCCTCTCACATGCTCTTTAACCCCAGGCCTGTGGGAAAACAGCGCTGATGTGTTGGATGTCACTGAGTCATTCAGGACCTTGACACGGCGCTGTGCAGAGGTCTGGACGGGTTAGGAGGAGAGGACTCACTCATTTGCCTCTGCATCGATCTTTTCCTTCTCTTTACCCATCTGGAGTCCCACATGTTTGGGCTTTCTCTGGGTGACTTGTGTGAGGAATAGGGTTTCTACTATAAAAAAAATGGTTAGAGTGTATTTACATGTGTTTTATATTCTCTAAATCTATCTTCATTGGAACCAAACATGTACAGTATATTTAATACCCCATTAAAATACTATTTGACACACAATGTAGATTACAATGTGGCTCAACTGATTGACCTGATCAATTGAATGGCCAATTACTGGATTCCATATTGGGCATTTTATAGGTCATGTGTATTGTTATTTTATTTATCTGATCACCTGAGTGTCTTTCTGTGTGGACTCCAGTAATATCCCAACCACAACACCATCTGACTGATTACATGTCACAAGTAATAATGCTGGTTGGCAGTTTTTTTGGGGGGGAAATTATCTGCTTCAGAGACTTCATCTGTTTTCCAGTTTCTGAAGGGATTGGAAAACAAATAACAAAAGTGCTGGTTGACTAATGTTTTCAAGATACATGATGAAGTGTTACATGTCTCCTTAGGTTTATGTACGTTTATACAACAGATTTATAAATCTTGTTCGGATGGATGTGAGAAATGAATGTATTCTAATGTGCAGACAGTGTTTCGAAGTAGATCTTGTAAATCAGAGGCAAACATCTATACAGTTGTCCCTCACTATATCGCGGTTCACCTTTCACGGACTCGCTGTTTCGCTGATTTTTTTAGGGCAATTTTGCATGCTTTTTTTTTTTATTTATTTTTTTTTTACAGTGTATGAATGCGCATTGTGTTCTGCATCCTGATTGGCTAAGGGAGAACCCGTGTATTATATTCTGCGTCCAGATTGGCTAAGGGACTGTAGACCATTGTCAATCAATCTCCTTCGTGCCGTGTCTCCTGTACAGTACAGAATGCATTCAGCTTGCCAAATTTATATAAATGTTCGATTGCTAGCAGTGTGACTCTGAAGTGCTGTATGTTTGACAGTTTCTTGAGAGTGTTTAAACAAGAGAGAAATGTGAGAAAATGTTAATGCCTGTCTGAGAAAAGTGTATAAAGTGTGTGGTGAGGGGTTTTACAGCCTTAAACATATATAATAATTGCAAAAAATAAAGCTGACTACTTCGCGGATTTCACTTATCGCAGGCAATTTTTAGAACGGAACCCCCGCGATAAACGAGGGACCACTGTATATTAAAAGCCAAGTGGCCTCTGTGTGTCTGTGTGCATGTGTGTGTGTGTGTCCGGGGATTCACATAAAATCAGGAAAGAACTGACTGCTGTAGTTTGGCATACTTATGTGTTTTTGGTCAAGGAACACAGTAGCGAAAACGGCTAGTTGATAAGACCAATATTTTGGGAGATATTAGTAATTTTGGAAGACAATAGCCTTACAATTACATTGCCATGGCCAGAACACTTTGGCGGTGACTGCTGGACAAATGCGGTACAGCATGCACGAATACATGAATTCCACATTTTGATCCAGTATTGTTTGAGAGTAAAGCCTCACTACATTTATACCATTAGTATCTTGCTTTCAGAGCAGTTCAGTCTATGAACACTGAAATGAGAAACCAACATTTATTGATTTACAAGTTATTAATAACCCTAGCAGTTCAGTGTGAAACCTGACAATACACTGTGTTGAAATCTTACTGAGTTGCAGTTTAATTGACGTGACAGTCAGCTTAAGTCGGGTATACACTGTGATATTTTATTCTGTCCCAGGTGAAAGATGAGAAAATGGATCAATATCTTTAATGGTGGATAAAAAATGGCCAATTACAGCGGTTCAGAGACAGTCCCAGACGTGGCCTTGCAACGAAGGACAGTGTCTGAAATTTTGTTTGACCATCTCACAGCGTGATTGCTGCTGTGACCTATGTCGACTTAACAACTGGAAGGAATTCAACATGAAACGATGCAGTGATCAACATGACATTTGAGTTAAGCTTTTTTAGCACATTTAGCATCCCAAGTCCACATTCTCCTCTTTCCACTGATGTCTTTGGATTATTTATTTTCACATAAATATTACTTTTTTAAGACTGCAATCATTAGATTAGTTTCATTCTTTACAGGTAAAGTAGCACTGATAGACATTGTGCTGGCTGTGTTTAATTTTTGCGCATTTACCTTAGATTCAGTAGGTTTAGGTTTTATCACAACACAGTTTGTATAAATGTCTCACCCAAGTTTATATCCTTGTTGCACAGTGTGGCTGCCATTAAACTTAAACTTTATAGTCTGTATGAGCCTTACAAGCATATGGATTCCCAATATCAGTTAGCAGTCTTGTTGATTACTAATAATGTCAATCAGTACTGATGCTGTTAACAAACATCTGTCAACCACTAAATTGTAACATGATTGTCTCTAATGACATTAATGGTCATTTAAGGGGCCGGAAATACCATTTGTGATTAATGACTGCAACTAGTGCAAACCAGTGCATAACTGAGTGCAGAAATGGAGGAACAGGGTGTGTAAGGGTGCCTAATACACTGGTGCAAACTAACGCTAGGTTCAAACTGCAGGTCTCAATTCTGATATTTTGCTGAAGTCGGATTTTTTTTTTTTGCATGGTTGTTCACATTGTGTTTCAAATGTGATTCCATCAGACTCAAGTGTGAACGGGCCTTGAAGAGACTGGCATGCGCAGAAGAAAATGTAACGTCACATGCAGCATATTGTGTTTACTGAATTAATTCAATATGGATCTTATCGGGTCCTACCTCCTCCATTGCAGAGTTGTGATTTGTCTGTCTCAATTCAATGACATAAAAGTCTGAAGTCACATTACAAAACATCAGGTATGTATCTGACTTAGGACCACATATGAAAGTAGCCAGGGTTCGATTTGGGGAAAAAAAACCCCAAAATCTGATTTGTGCTGTTCAGACTTTCATAAAAGAAATCTGACAGGGGTCAATAATGGCAAAAAGTCAGATTTGGGTCACTTTTACCTGCAGTGTGAACGTACCATTGCAGTAAAGTGAATGCTCTCAGTGAGCACAACCACAACCAGTGAGGACAGACTGCACCGCTGTGACAGAAAGCTCACAGCTTTCAGCAAAACCTGTATATATTAAAAAAAAAAAAAAATACAGCTTTTGCTCCAGGTGTCCTGCAGCTCCGGGGTGGAATAATGACAGATGATGATAAACACGCCGGAAAAATCTATCTCAGCCAAGCAGGTGAGTGAGAGAGTCAACGGACCGGTGCCGCTATCACTGATTCAGCTACTCTGCAGCCTGCATACACAGAGGGTAAGAGGACGCCTGGGGGTTCTGATGACATGAAGGTGAAGGTGAGGGTTTCATCAGCTCCAGCCAGGCAGGTCCCATGAGTCGCCGTCCTCTGCATCTTCCCCTCAATGTATTTGTTCGCACATTTTTGCCTCCATAGTTACAAATGTAGTGTGTTGGATGCCTCTCTCTGCAAACCCAGGGTCTGATACAAAAACCTCATGAAGGATTTAACGGTGGATTTTCCTCAAGGTTTCCACTGCAGAATATTTTGCGGCCCCTAAGCGTAAGGCTCACCCCATGCCGCGAGGATACAATCAGGCCGCAGTGGAAGGAAAATAACGATACATGATTAGCTTCACTGAGTGTGAAAGATCCCATTGAAGCGCCAAATAATGACGGGTCAACCGCCACGGATCTCAAAATCATTTTTCTGACAATTTCCCAGCAGAGACGAGAAGTATAGCAAATCAGGCGACCGCAAAAAGCTGGTGTATTGTTTCTGCGGGCATTGTGGGAAATGATTCGGGTTTCTGGAACAAAGACGGTGTAATTGGAATTAAATCACCATGGTTATTATTCAGGAGAAGCAGAACTGAGGTGCACGGAGCTAAATTACCGACTCCTTCCTTATAAATAGTAAAAGGTCAGCGCTGTCCAGACTTCCCTCGCTCGGTTACTGTATATATATATATATGTTTGTTTTTGCTGCATCAAAATTCATCTGAGAGAGGAAGTCTGATTCCTGCAGACAGGGCCGACGTGGCATTTCACCTCCGATGCAACTAAAAAAAAAACAACTGTAGATTTTCAAGAAGCTTCTCTTGACAAGATAACAGCCTCAAAGTAAAACTGCCCTTAAGAGTTCAGGTGGAAAAGATGCCTCTAAAAACAGAAATCCGACCATGTGTCCAACAGGGATGAGGCGTTTAAAGCCTCGCCGTCACTAACTAAGGGAGGGGTGGGGGGGGGGGGGGTGTAG
>JAPQRQ010000009.1:13923441-13987377 GCA_037367365.1 Apogon talboti | reverse complement strand
TGTTATATACCTAATAAATCAAGAAAATACCTGGAAAGACGGAAAGAAAAAATTATTAATTTGGAAATTATGAGCAACTTAAAAAAGTTGGGGTGTCGAAACACCCCAGGTGACTAACGTAGGGTTAAAGACATTACAAAGTGATAAATGCTTTATCATCCTGACTTTGGTACAGATCTGATTATAAGGAATGGGTGTTTATTTACAAATGGAATGAAGATGACAAGACGAAATGTGAAAATATGTTCTGTTCATTCATAGTAGGTGTGTGTCATATTTCTATGTGATATCAAAACTGACAGCGCTCGTGTTTCCAATTCTGTGTATGTTTATCTCTTTGAAGATTATCTAAAAAGCAGCAGTGAAGCACATCTGACAAACCTAGATGCTGCATTTCGCACGGTGCTGGCATATTTTTATTTTTTTTTGCAAAGGGTGACAGGGGTTCAGTGCGGCAGACTCCCACAGAGGCTCACATAAACCTTCATCATCATCATCGTCACTCATCTTTTTCATTCCGTCTCTGCTGCCTTTGTATCGATCGACCCGCTTCTTTCTTTCTCTCTTTACGTTTTAACCCTTTTTTTTCATCTTTTACTGTAATCTAATATTGTTTTTATACAGAACAGCCTGCTCATTAATTTCCATTAGTCATTTGTTCTTCTTCTTAGATAACTTGGGCCTTTTCCCAGAGCAGGTTTTGGCTCGTTTTTGCACAATCGACAAACTGACAGTCCACCAGGACCGGGTTTGGAGGTCCGCCTGACTTACATGTACTGGAACTGAGGGAGGGGAAACCAAACCTGCATCCTCTCTGTGGTGGCGATCAGTGCAAACTACCTGAATCCAACAACCTGTTCTTATGTTTTTGTAGTCTAATAAAAAACCAGAGCAGGCAGGTGGGAAGGCGCTCACACTAATTAAGAAGGCACGGCTTTATTATATGTTTGGAACTAGACAATATTCAGCAGGTAACAGAGACTAGATTCTTACAAAACATCAATATTGGAAAAATCCCACACACTGGCTACGTAGGTGGTCAGGCAGAGCATTTTCAGCCCACTGAAACGTAGGACTGAGCGCTACAACAAGTCCTCTGTGTTAGCCGCCCTCAGGTTTTTAATACACATAAGTTACACTGAGATATCTGATGGATATATTTGCAATTTATATATCTATATATATATATAGATATATAAATATATATATAAGACATTTAGATTATCTCATACTGTTACATATATGTATGTGTGTAGAGGTGCTTTACATACATATATTTATATGTATATGGACATTGTAAGTAGGTGTCACACATACAATGTTATTTTTATACTGCATTTTTGGACAGTTTTAACAGTATTACTTGTGTTTTTGTGTTTGGATGTAGCATCCTGCTGTCTGAACTATCAAATCTATTATACTTTAGTTCATAGAACTCATCTCAAAGCTAATGTGCTATTGTAGTCTCTGTTTTACTCCTGCACAGGATGATGCATAAAGTATAAATACACCTGACTAATCTCAGTGGAAATCTCAACAACCTGTAGCCAATGAATTAGAACACCATTGTCTCGGTGTAAGCGGTACCGTAGCTCACCTCCCAATCAATTATATCTGACTAATGTGGCACAACTGGAAATAATTGTTGCTGTGATTTATCGATTCTCTTCAATGGATTTTATTTTTGTGCAGGGGGGAGGTCAGAGGTCTAGGTCTGCTGCTGGAGAACATTTGGGGGATTTTCAGTTTAATTACTGTATTGGTGTAGGATGGGCTTTATGCACAGCCCCACTGCTTCCTGAAGTTAAACCAGCTCCTTTATTTCCAGTCTTTCATTAGACACTGATTATTCCAGGTGTGCCTGCTACTTGTTGTTGTGGAGACTGTGGTCAGGCACACCTGGATTAATCAGTGTTAAACTGTGTACAAACTGCATTGGTTGGTAAATGTAGGTTTTTAGATGTGTAAATATTATATACAGTAGCCTATAGAGTTTTTTCACTTATTACTATTATTATTTGTGTGCTATTTGTTTGCTTTTTTTATGCATGTTGCTGCTATATATCTATTTGCAGTTTTTTTAGTTTCAGATATATATCGCCTAAGGATTTTCTAATGTAATACGCGCATCTGCACACTGTGTTAATGAATATTTATATCCCAAACTGATGTTAAAATTCGAGATGCCTCCCACTCCATGTCCAGTGGAACATCACCCACCTTGAGCTATGGCTATGGACTCGAACCTGTGCAGTTCTCTCAGTAGACAGCTGCGCTCAGACGGATGAAGGCTGTAAATAAACTCCTTGGCTCCTCGGGGTGAGTTGAGGGGCTCCACGGGCTCCTTCAGGGGGTGAGTTCCCAGGTGGCACCGCTGCACCAGCGTGAAGGCGGCCGGCTCACAGGAGAATCGGCCCGGAGGAGCTGCGGCTACAGCGGCCGTCGTCTGGTGGTTGGTGAGTCCGGCTGCGGCCACCCCGGTCCGGGTTCTCAGAGACAGGGCGGGCCGTAGGACTGTCCGTAGGCAGGGCAGCATCTCTGGGATGGAGGTAGAGCAATGCGCCTGGAAGCAGCTGGACAACACAGATTATGAGCTGACAGGCCTGGTATAACCTCAGCTACAACACATGACATCTCTTGAATGCAGTTGGACTCATCACATCCTCATCCTCCTGGTTGTTTCCAGGCGCAAACACACGGGCCTGGGAAAAACAACTATTAACAACCACATTTACAGCCGGATTGATTTTTACGCACCGAAAGTGAGAAATAACGCGTCGTCAGTCCGGAATCAAACTGTAACTTGTCTTATCGGACGTACCTCAGTCGATGCTCCGCTGTCCCGTCCGACAACCTCCGGAATAAACCGACAGAATAACGCGGCTGCTCCGTCGCATACGGTTCTCCTTTCCACTCGCGTTGCGTCTCGGTACGTTATCCACACGGAACGCTCCGACACCTCAAAACCTGTAGTATTTAGCACCTAATCACATTTTTGCGACCGTAAAGCCCGGCTGGTGTAACCTCTGGTTGGCAGGATGATGTGAGAGGCGGATGGGAGGGAACTTGAGCGGACAGCAGCCCCGAAAATATTTTCCAATGGCAGAGCAGCTTTGGTGTGTGCGTAACAGTGACGGCACCGCCAGACGCACGCACAGCCAGTGTACGGGGACCGTGAACAGACAGGGTTAGTGTTATGGGATGTAGAATCATGGTTTTAACCCGGGATAAATGGATGTGAGTTAATATAATTGTAAAACTGCACGAAAAGACGTATTATATCCACTTACATATAGAAATAGTAATTGATTTTATTAACACTGCATCAGTCTAGATTTATAATAATAATAATAATAATAATAATAATAATAATAATAATGATAATTCAGAACCACTATAATACATATATCATTTACAGACTATATCTCTGTGGTATAGATTTGGCCTTTTGGATATTTTCAGTATTTTTCCGTTTTTTTATATACAGTATATATTTTCAGTAGGCCAATTTATTTTCACTATATTTTCGTTTTATATACAATCTTTCTTTTTTGGCTTTAAGAATCTGCTGCTAAACTAACAATGACAATAAAGATGTGTTCTATTCTACTTCAGATGCAAAATAATGAGGTTTTATGCAAGACTATAGGCAGTGTACTAGTCTATTAGTCTTCTGGGTGTGTGCCCATCCCTCCCACTGCTTAACTATTATGTTCACGGGGCGGTTTATCCATTCACAGTCCACACCCCTAGAAAATATGACACCATGTGGAAGTTATTTGTCCTGAAGAGGAGGAAGAGGAGGAGGAGGGACATTCATGAGGCAAAAGACTGAGATTTGTGCTTGTCTTACTTGCGATTAATTGTCGTTTCTGGTTTATTTAATGTTTTTGTTAGTTATGTGGGAGTAGCTGATTCATTGTTTGGGCTGTTCTTTTATTGATGAGACCAGTGTTTTCGGTTTCCCTGCGGATGGGAGGAGTGATGTGTAACTGGAGGAGAAAAGCTCGGACAACGGCGACCCCTGGTGGCCAAAGGGCAGCAGTGCAACATGGATGAAGCGCAGTCATGCAACATTGAGGTTAATTATCAATATCAGTAAAGCAGGGACAGAAAAGAAAAAGAAAATAAGAGTTCAGATTAATTGTGACTGTGTATTGTAAATTATAAAAAAATGTCTGGCCATCCCATTCATTTGCAGCTAAAATTAAATAAGATAAAATAAAATTGTGCATCTATAATGTCATGTTATTCCAATTATTTTTGCATCTTTACTTGTCCAGAGATCTTCATCATTGCGTATTCTGCAAATTAGAGCTTGGTTGCAATAAGACTGACTGCCTGAATGAACAAAAAATGAAATGAATGAATTAAAGAAGTCAATGAGCCAAAGCAAAATTTAGATTTTTTTTTTTATTGTATTGCTAAAGCTGTCATTACACAAAAAATAACAACCTTTTACTTCCTGAAACAAACTGCATTGTCACCTGTTGAACTGTACAGGAACCCATTAGAGAGGTCAACTCTCCTTGGACGGAAAAATAACCTAAATTCTAAACTAGAAACCAGATTTAACTGTACTTTCAAACCCTCACAATCTATAAACGTCTTATTTATTGGATATACTGACATTTGGCAACTCTGATATAATATATATTTATGCTAGCAATTTAAATATGGAAACTACAGTCTGACAATACATGATTTTGACATATGGATGGCCAAAAGAGTGGAGACAAAACATTAATACTATTGACAATATCAAGATCTCAATGCTGGGCTTCCCAAAATATATCAGCTGTAATGTATTCTGTTCAGATTTAACAGTACTGGGGAATCTGATCAGTCTGGCACAGCAACAACACCTCTGCTATGTCATCTTTTCATCCTTCTTATTGTTCCTTTAATTATACTTTATCACAAATATATCAATAAAAATAAATCTATCAATTTTCCTATCAAGTCATCTTTGGGAAACACAGTTCAGTGACTATGGGCAATGTATAATCTTAAATCTATAATAAACTGTTCACTTCCGACCACGTGTGAACTCAGAAAAATCAAGATAAACATGGGTATAAAATATAATGTATTAAAATTACTCTGAGAACAGAACTGGCTTTGCATGTCGTTGTAAATTTAAGCAGGTCCTCGCAGTCCTGTTTCAGCTCAGTCCCTTTAAAACAAAACCCACATATTTATTTCTTTAAAGATAATGGAGCTCCTGAATGCAGCAAAATGTTTCGGTTGTGAGATTGAAAGAAACTTACTTTCTCTTAAAACACAAATGGATTCAGCTCTGCATCACAGAAAGTCCATTTGTTTCCATGTCTTTATTCATAATACTGAAGGAATTTACTCTATAGCAAACCATACATGAAAACAAATACCAACCAGCATTTGTGCCACTTTTAAAACACACTTTATACCTCTGTGTGTGTGAAATAAGGGACCTCAGTGAATTGTAGCAGGACGGCCATGAACATTTCTCTGGTGCTAAAACTCTGATCTGCAACACATCAGATAGTACATGCATGGATAAAGGAAAAAAAACAACAACAACTCTATTGCTCTGATATTTTGTAAGTATAAAAATAAAGAAAAGTTGAGAAAGACAGGTCAATTTAAAGACTAACAAAGAAAATAAATTAAACATGTGAGTTCCAAGACTAACTCATACAGCTAAACAATATTTACAGTTTCATACATCTTGAAGTAGCCACGGTCTCACAGTGCTTGAACTGAAACGCAGATACAGACTCTAACTCAATTACGCTAATTGCTTTAAGCCGATAGTTTTCAATGCTGCAGTCAGAGGAAAAGCCTCATATTCCCAATACATACTATTGTCGTGATTCAAAACAAAAATAGATTAACCTGTACTGACGTGTTTTTAAATTATACAATGGATTTTGATGTGATTTCCTACTCTTACTGAAACAAAATCTGTATTAAACAGGCTTATTGCCCTTGATACTATTACAACAGAAATTACAACATTAAAACTGCAGTAAAGTGGTTTCAGACAACAGATGGAGAAACATCAGAGCACATAAACACGCATGCTACACGACAGAAGAAGTGAACAGAACCGCAACCAGAGGGACAACAAAAACAGTATGGCATCACCAAATGCAGCTTATAACTCAAAACGGTCAAAACATCAAAAATATTTTGTCGTACTCTCTTCTATAAAATGTTTAATAATAATAATAATATATAAATTTGAATAAATGCTGAATGTGTGACATGGCACATCTGTACTTTGACGTTTTATTAGTAATGTTATGAGCAATCAATGCGCAGCAAGTTGCAGTATGGCTAGTCAATGCTATAAAAAAAAGAAAAGGCTAATATATATGAACACAAACAAGGACTTCTACAAAGCTCAGCATGTAGACATCGCAGATTATCTCTAAGATTCATCATGGAAATAAGGAAAAAGATACAGATTGCAAAGAAATAATAAATGTGGGGTTATATTTTGATAGAATTAGCTATCAAAATATAAATTCAATGTGGGAAAAACTGTTAACTGAATGGTTTTGGCACTCTGTGGGAGCAGAGAGCGAGAAGCACAGACTCATGTAAAAGTATTTACAAAACCTGTAAATATTAAAGGAACTCAAACCAAACAGGTCAGGACCTTGTCGTGTCAGCTCCGATACTTCAGTCACATTGTGTCTCCCGCATCTTTTACTTGGTTGAAGCTCAGGCAGCAGCGCAATGTCTCATCCTCTCCTGTTTGTATCCCTGCCCACTCCAACTGCCGTTAAAGTGGACGAGTAGAAAACAGCACAGCACCTTTATGCAGCCGTTAGGGCGTCCCTCCAAGTACGCAGTCATTTCAGTCCAGGGGCTGCCAAATGGAGCAACGAGAAGACAACCACTGGAGCCATTACTTCATGCCGCACCTGAATATTGCTGTGTTGATGCAGTGCTGTGCTTGCACTGCTTATTGCTCTCCGTCTGCCAAGACACTAGTGGGGTTGAATAATGATTTGTCCATGATGGGACGCTGCACTCCCTCAACGTTAAATGTTTACACATGGAGTACACAGTCCTTTATTATAATGGAATAAGGGGAACATGAAGAATACGGGATATGTGTGTGTATAGCATCATTTTCCTCTTAAATAAATGAAGATGTTGTGGTGTAACGCTGCACTGTCCTCTGGTATTAATTACCAAAAAGGGCCTTATGTTTTATACCTTATTATTCAGCTGCAGGCTCAGAAATTCTCCTAAAACATTTTAGTGCTGACACCAAAATCCTCTTTTCTCCTTTTTAGAAATGAGATCTTATCAACAGACTCACTGGGCTGGTGATCCAATTAGAGTCGGGACATATTTCTTCTAGTTTTACATACAGCCATCGTAAGCTAAATCGGAGATGTGACTTGGCTGACATTCATCATTTGAACAATAGCAGGCTGTAATTGCTTCTCTGAGCCATTATAAAGCTCGACATAATGAGGCGTTCTCAGAGGCGAAGAAGTCGTCTGATTCTGTACATCACATCTCCATAAGCGGCGTTTTCTAAAGCCATTAACCCCAGTGATGACCTCACTTCTGCAGCCTGAGGTCATGTATTTCTCGCTGTGGCGTCGTCATGCGATGCGTGGAGCCGAGCGGTCATTAGTGAGGGTTCTCTTGAGCTTTACTCCTTTGCGTATGGCCACAAGCATGTTCCCTCCGGACTCTCCTTCCAGGCCTTCGCCCACCTCCTCTGCGCCTCCCTCCTCGTGCTGCTGGCTCAGCTGGTTGGCCTGGGTCACAGTGGGAGGGTTAGTTGTAGCTTGACCGCTCCATGACACCACAGGCAGCGGGCTGGCTTCTTCTACTCCGGAATATGTCGGTGAGTCAGGGCTCTCTCCTCTCTCTCCTCCTCCTCCTCCTCCTTCCACCTCCTCTGTGCTCCTGCTCCC
Organism: Apogon talboti; assembly: GCA_037367365.1. Lineage (NCBI taxonomy): Eukaryota > Metazoa > Chordata > Actinopteri > Kurtiformes > Apogonidae > Apogon > Apogon talboti. The sequence goes on along the minus strand of JAPQRQ010000009.1, from coordinate 13,979,449 downwards.
GTTAACTGCTCCTGACATATCGGGTACAGTGGGGATTTTTACTGGAATAACCGGAGTACGAATAGGGATGGGCCCTGTTCCAACCACGGAGCCTGAGCGCCGGGCAGACGGTTTAGAAGACGGGGTGCGGCGAATTGTGGCCACCCCAGGGGTGACGATAACTGGACCGTGGCCTGTGGAGTATGAGCCAGAGGCATTATGGGAACCGGATGCAGAATAATATCCCTGACCTGAACAGGAGGAACCTGTCAGAACAAAACAAAGTGATCATTACACAACAAACATCATAAATGACAGAACATGGAAAAGATTCAGTTTGTATGCAAAAATATGTATGCAAGGTTTAATTTAAGACCATAATGAGTGCACTTTGGGAGCTACTTCACTTCAGTACTGGCAAGAAGTACAAAGGATAGGACTTAATGACACTCCCAATGTGAATACAGAACAATAATGGTTGATGGCAAGCTTTTGTGGGTAACTTTTTATATCAGCCTAATGTTTTTTGACTTTTCTGACCATACAACTCGAATGCCTTTATATCCTATTTGAGCATTTTCTTGAACAAAGTGATTTTTGTACTGTTATCAAAGCAGATCTTGTGGTCGGTTTGCAATAATCCTTATAAATGAAAACAACATTAACAAAAACAATTTTAACAAAGACTCAAGTTCTGTTTCCTTTGGTGGTAATTGACTCTATGTTGTTTCATTTTGGAGATCTTTTACTGCATGATCAATATCCCAAAATATTTTTAAGTGAAACTGAAGTTACTGCAACTTCATAAAAGTCACAGAAACTTCATGATCCAATTCATTTTTAAGATCTGTTAAATTAATTTAAATGCATTTTAAAAACATTTTGTGGCATAAAATTCTGACAATTATATTTTAAATGTCCAACGAAGTTTTGAGGATTCACATTAACTGTGAAGGGCATTGTAAACGGTATTTCATTTCATTATGTTCTATATACACATATATCTTTGGCAGATGCAGTCTATACCTGTAGGGGTGGAAGGATAAGCCCCAGTCGGGCTGGAGGGGTAACCTCCTGTATGGATAGGTGTGGGAGGATAGGCCCCTGCTGGGTAGGCCCCCTGACCCGGATAAGGAGCCTGTGTGCTGGGCAGACCGGCTGTAGAGGCCGGCCGCTTGGTCTGGAACATGCGTCTATAAGACTGACCAATGTCACTGTTTCTGGGGATGGTGGAGGACTTGTCAAAGTCAGCCTGTTGCTCAGTCTCCTGGTCTCCAGCCATTGAGAAATAATCATAGTCTGATACTACAGGAAAGAGAAAAGAGGAGCTGTCAATCCACTCACACAACAGCATCAAACACACACATTCATGTAAATTCACAGTGAAGCTCAAAGGTTAAAGCCCACTAAAGACTTTCAGTGAATTGGGCGTTTGTCACTGTTTTATTGTAAGTCTGTGTTACCTTGTGAGGGTATAGTGTCTTCAGAGCAGCAGGGTGTGTTGGTCTGAGTGCTGTATCCACTGGAGCACTGAATAGAGTCTCTGCTGGACCTCTGAGCGTCCAGCTCTAGACCCCTGGATAAGGCCAGAGCCAGTTCCTCATGGGGCTCAATATCACCAGGCTAAAGGAGCAAAACCAAACCAATGGAAAAGTAAAGCTCAGTAACAGAGTCTGAAGTCTGACCATCTGGATTCAGCCAGGTACAATTCATTAAAGTCATTAAAATCATTAGGTACAACTCATTTAAGTCATTAAATGGGAACATTAGTGGTGGGTGGTTCATTCATGTGGCCTGCATGCCACGACTATAATAACACTGGCCTGTTACAGGTTCAATGTGAGGTTGTCTGTAACTTAAGCAACACAGACTGCTTTACATGTTGACTTTGAAACACTGTGAGACTGAAACTGACCTTGAGTGGAACGGCCACAGTCCTGTTGTTCTCATCCACTAAGGCTGATGGGATTGGTGCATGTAATGCAGCTGGAGCTGCTGCTGAGTTTGAGACTGAGGCTGACGTAGGGCTGTAATCACTGCTCACATTACCATTAGTGTCCACCATAGCCGAAGTGTCCTTGTCTTTCTTCCTCCTCAGTGTGTTGACCATTGGTTGGTCATAAGGTCCTGGCTTGGCCCAGTCCTATACAGAAGCACATTTACTATCAGTCTTTGTTTTCCGTCATTCCTTTGTGAACAAGTGGTGATGGCATGTTAAAACCTTTCCTTCTGAAATGTTTTTCATTACATATACAGCATATCTAAATGTAGTGACAATTAAACATTTCTTGCATGTTGAACAAAGTAGGAAGGCAAAGTTGGGCATCAAGACAGAGACGATGAACAAACCTTCCAGGTGGGAACCCGGGATGAAGGCACCATGGGGGAACCCATCGTGCAATAGTGAGGGAAGTCTGGCAGCAAGGCCGAGGCAGGACGTGACCATGAACGGGTGGGGCACGAGGATGAAGGGGAGGATGAGGAGGATGGAGGGAAAAAAGGGAAGGCAGTGCCTGATCCGTTGCTATGCAGGTATGGGGAACTGGCTGGGCTGCAGTGGTCAAAACCATTGGACAACTGGATGTGTGTGCGTCGGTGGGAGGAGGGATGATAACGGCAACAGAAGAAATACAAAACAGATAATGGGGTAAATCAATCAAAGCATAAACTGATACAAAAACAAAAGCCAAAAACAGTCTGTAGTACTGTGCAGTAGAGGTGGGACACAATATCGACACAGGAATATATATTACTTCCTCTTGAGATATTTTATTGATACACTGGTACAAAATATCAATGTTTTCATTATAATCCATGTGGTCAGTGTGTTCATCTGTAAATGCACTAAGGCCTTTTGACCTTTTTGTACATTGTTTCATCCATAATGTAGTGAATAAATTAAGAATTCTTCGGTATTTAAGCATTTTTTTCCCCAGTTGAACAGACATCATAATTGTCATCATAGGAAGGTTACTATGAAAATTTTATATTAGACCCACTATCAGATCCAATGTTCATACTTTAACTATTACCAGCACCTGCATTTTAAAACAAAAATCTGAAATCCTGTAAAATTAATGGACCTGGGTCTTGTTGGTCTAGAATCCATGCCTATCTCACAGCACTGACAGGTTACATGTCATGAGTAACAGGCTATCAACACTGAAATGAGAAAAGAACATTTGTGTATTTACTTTTATTTATAATTCCAGTTCAAATGCTGCTACAGTATTATAAAATACTTTCTTTATTGATTTGACAGTCAGCTTTAAGGGATTTCAACACAATTTTGTGTTATTGACACCAAGATTAATACATTTTGTTGCAAACTGGTTGAAAATATCAGTTATTGGTCTATTGGTCTCCTTAATTACTAATAATTCACATTAGTAAAAAAACACACTGTTGGATCCCTAGTATCGTATTGTGACTCCCAATCCTACTGGGGAGCATTTATAGTGAAAACAAATGGAACACAAAAATAACATAGAACCAATACAAATCAAAGTAAATGACACCACAAGGCTACCAAAATGAGGACTGGTCAAACTGATGCAGAGACCAATAAGGTTTGTGGAAAGTGGCCGCCATTGTGTCTGGCAGTACTTTGCTTGAGTTGGAGGAAAATCTGGGTACAATACAAGGTGTAGTATGAGGAGTATGAGACCTGACACAGGTATAACACAGAGGTATTTGTAAAACAACAGGGGTGAGATTAACAGCGTTTGTGTGTTTCACCTTGTCGGTGTGCTGAGGTGCAGTAGCAGCAGCCAGAGAGGAGGGGGAGCTGCAGTCGCTGAGAAGCTGTCCAGTCTCTGACATCTCAGAGGAGCTGGAACTGGGACAAGGCTGGGACAGCGAAGGCAGCGGCAAGCAGGCAAGAGAGAGAGGAGGGGGGTAGGGGTGGGGGGTATAAAGGGGTGCAGAGTGTCAAAGGCACATGTCAGCAGGTAGGCAGAGAGAGGCCATTTGTTAGAAAGCAGAGACAACTTTTCCACAGTTCTCAGCAGTTAGGCAGGATTACAGCCAAGTGAATACAGAGGATGTATAGAAAGGTGCAGTGGGAGTCGTACCAGCATTAATTGCAAAGACATCAGCAGTGTTATGTTAGAAGTGTTGGATCCGTGATAAAAGGAAGTGCAGTCAAAGGAATTCTACTTTGAGATGCAGTAAGTATCATCACCAACAGAGCAGAGTGAAGCTAAAGAAGTGGCCCGTCACATTGTATTTATAGGGGTCTACAAGCAAATAAAGCCCTGGTTCTTTTATTAATGTAATGATCCGTGCCTACTGGGAAATTATCTTTTTGCTTGACGCAGAGGGAAGTTAATAGACCCACATTAAGGAAAAGCAATAGCCTGACGTTAGTGGAAATAAAGTGGAAATGCAGCCTTAAAGTAAGCTCTGTTGAGCCACGACACTGTTCTTTTTCAAACAGAAACTACTGTAACTACACAAAGAATGAGGCCATGAGAAGGCTGATTCCCAGGATTGTCGTGTACTGTATATGGATCAGATTCTGACCTGCCAAACCACCTTCACTGCATCATAAAAAAATTGGAGTGGAGCTATACCAGCGTGCTCTGGACCTGGGAGTGATTCCTGGCATGCCCAAAAAACGTCAACCAGTGGAGCTCCAACCACAAAGCCCACAAACGTATTCCTGGACTATCTCACTGAAAATTAGCTTAAACCCGGCTTCAGATGGCCACATAAAACTGACAGAATGCTAACAGAGACTAACTGTTAATGTCTGTAAAACATGCTGTTGACAAAGTAAATTTGGCCTTTGATGCGTTTAACGAAAATACAACGCGAGGAAGTTCAAGCCTCTGCACGTTTACCCAGCCCGCAGTCTGTCGCAGCGGTCGGCTCTCTTTAATAGTAGGATGGGGCTGACCCGTTTCGCCCTGGGCTAGAATGGAGGCAGACTAATTTCCTGTGCATTTATGCTATAATAATAGAAGTGAAATGACTCCATGATCACATACACTTACTGCTGCCAGATAGTGGCTAGGGAGATGTGTGAGAAAAGAGACGTGAGTAGTTCTGTGGATTTCTCATTTGGGGTTTTCTCTCTGTCTCTAACTACACAGGCTTGTAAATCATACAGCATATGTGGTTTCATAGTCAGATGCTTTCCTCAGCCATGTGTGTGCATCCACAATTACAGTGGCGTGTGGGTGGCTGAGGGTTTTTACTTACCTTTGTTTCAGCTGGCATGGGTGAGGATGATTTGGACGACGTGTACTGGTCTTGTGATGAAGAAATGAAGCCCGAGTCATGGGAGGAGATGCTGGAGAGGCGAGCCGGGGCTTGCTGGGGTAGCGTGGAGCTGCGGTATCGGTGGCGGGGGTGATGGTGGTGGAAGAGGTGGTGTGAGGAAGAGGAGGAAGAAGAGGAGGAAGGAGAATGAGAGTGAGAGCCGCTGGACCCCCTGGAGTCACTACTGTTAACGCTGTTCAGACTACTGCGAAAGGGGAAGGAGGAAGGGAAGGGAAGGGGTGGGGGTCGAAAGGAGTGGAGGGCCCAAGGAAGGAGAGGGTTGGCAGTGACAGGCGGGGTAAGGAGAATCAAGTGCACCCAAGGCATGATTTGAAGAAGGAAGGTTGAGCAAAGAAGAGATAAAAGGAATAATAAAGAAAGATGAAGGCAGAGGATTGGGGGAGAGTGTGGAGGAGACAGGGGGGGGGAAACAATTAACACGGCACACCAAGATGCAGCAGGCAGTGACTGAGGCAAATCCAGTCAAAACAACTAAAGGCACCAACAAAAGACGCATGAAATCATAACAACAATAATTACAGGCACAAACTCAAAAGATTTAATGCCTTTAAGACATCATTTTGAGTGATATTCCCAATAAAATTAAAAGCTAGACAGCATAAAAAGCATAAACATTGGGTCTAACCACTGTGAGAACTCAGACTTGTACGCAACAATGGAAACATCTGAAAGAACAACTTAGCCACGTCAACTGTGACGACAGTAACTCAAGATTTAAAAAAAAAAAAAGTGGCTTGTTTTTAGCGATGTAAAGTAAAAGAAAAAAAATGGTGATTTAATAAGCAAAAGCTGTGATTGTAAGATGTAAAAAGTCCCCACAACAAATCAAAGCCTCAATAGATTTTGTGCTTTGAACCAACACGGTTTAGGATAAATCATTGGGAGAAACACAAAAAGCAGGGAGGACAGAGGGTATCATACATGATCTGAACGACATAAACAAGGAGGAATAATTTTAAAGAAGAATCTTTAGAACCCTAGAGGAAAATAAGCCAAAGTGGGTCTGCCAACTAGGAAGGAACAGAACCATTGTCTTGTCTTGAAAAAATCTTACATGAACAGAATTTATGTTTGTATGTATTACGACTTTGACCACATTTATCTGCAAGTTGAACCAATAAACAACTCTGAGAAAAAAGAGCCATACAAACTATAAACTAAATGCAGAATCTGATAACTTCTTGAACTATTATTCACCACTGGGTGGCAGACACAGCCACTGATGGTAACCACAGAACTAATGTGCAGATTTCAGCAGCTTTTCTAAGGGTTTTAGCAGGTTTCAACAAGTTGAATTTGAGACATTTTAAGGCCATTATGAATGCAGTTTAAAACATACTGCATGTCTCTACTTTGATGATGATCCTGAAGTGAATACAGTACAATTGTGGGTTATTGTAGGTGTTTGTGGCTTTTGTATGCTTTTTGTCACTCCCATGAGACTCCAATGCTCTTATATGCAAAGACTTTAATGTTATCATTTTTTTTTTGCTCAAGTAGCCTTAGAATTCATTCTTTTCAGCCTTCAACCAAAAAATAAAACTGAATCCAAAAAATTTATAATACCTAACAGTTACACTAAGGACATTTCAAGGCCTAATAATATTCACAGTGTAGTCTTTTATGGACATGTGTAAATGCTGTCTTTGTGCATACATTAAAATGCCATACTATAATATAATTTCTTACTTGAACAAATGAGACACTATGCACTTTGTCCCTGATCTTTCTTGGAAGTGTGTGACCAAAATAACTAGAGCAACTGGATAGATGTGCCTGTGTTTTATTTATGATCGGCTGGGAGATCCTACCTGCACATGCTAGACTTCCTGGACATAGTGGTACTGGGGGATGAGGGCGGGGTTTGATATGACCACCCGTAGTCTGAGCCCTTCAGGTCCATAATCACCTGAGAGATGGAGGAAAACATTAGTCATAGGTGGAAAGCGTGAGGAGGAAAGACATTAAAAACTTTTTTTTTTTCCACACACTGTTTCATCTTCTATGTTATTTTTTTCTCACCTGCTCACTGGCAGGAGGGAGTTTATGTGGGTCAGAGGTCAAGGCTTTGAGGTCATCAGAAATGGCCTGGAGATGGGTGACCTCTCCCAGCATAGAAATCTCTTCATCCTGAAAGAATACAAAACACATGGACAATAGAAGCAGGTTGTCCGAGGATAAAAGTCACCACAGGATGGAGTAATGATGATTTTTGTGGAAACAAATCTTCAGAAATTATCTTTGTACTCTAAAATGAAACCCAGTTCACAGTGAGGTGAGCGGACTTACTGTTGTTCTTGGATTGTTTTACTAAACATTTTTATCTCTCTTCTCCTCCTTCTGTACTCACCACTACAGGCCGCAGCATGGCCACAAATAGGCAGAATCTCTGTCTCTCCTCTATGAGAGCCTTCCTCAGGGCCTGCTTCTCTGTCTCCTCCATCAGAATGTATTTATCACTGACGTCCTGCATGGCGCTGTCCAGCTGGGGTTGGATATCACCTCGACCTTGGAAACAAAGAGAGGTGCATCCGCTGTACAGTTATATTCATTTACCACCTTACACAAACACAAGACTGTTGACCTATTTAACTGAGAATGAACTAAATCTGAAAGTTAATATTGCCTTTTACATGTTCTCTTTATAACACGTACACTAAAAGGCGAGACAGAATTCTGTACACAGTGGGCATGGACAATTGCAAACACAAATATGATCATGATGAATGATGGTGAACATTTGCTGGTGTAGGGTGTACACTGTTAATACTGCTCTCCATGTTTCTATCTGCAGCTCCAATACTTTTATTGGCTATCGCATCCACATAAAGGGTTGCTCTTGTATTGTAAGTGTGTCCTGTCTGTTGTGTAGAGGTGCTAAGAAGGTTATCGACTGTAGGCTAATCCGTCCGCTTGTCTTTGAAAACTTCAATCCAAGTGTGTGCAGTACAGAGATAGCCGAGGCTGAGACATATTATTGACTATCTCTTCTCTACTCTTTGTTAAACACTTCAGTTCCGGGGTGTTTCTAGACATGCTTAAGAGCGAGAGAGTGTGCGTTTGTGTGCATGCATATATTTGTGTGTGAGTGACATGTTAAGACAGAATACCATGAAGCTAAATCAAGCCCTCTTGAGTTCTGTGGAGGCAGGATGGCTGGCGACTGCCCAAGCCATTGTACAGTGAACCTCAAAGGCTTTATCTACCCACTACACTTCTTCAGACATACACACACATAGAGAAACATACACACGGCCCTGTCTTTGATAAACCAAGGTTAAACCCACAGTGAACAGCTCTGTGGTCTCTGCGTATGTGTCTGGGAGAAGGAAATCAACTGGCGTCTTTTGTTGACATTTGACATAAAGCTCTATATCATGCAAATCAATAGTAAAGAAACCAAGATAGAGTTACCCAGGCAAATCCAATGGTCCACAAATGGAAAATATGTACTTCTTATCTAGAAGACAATGCATGTCATGATGCAGAATGGGTGGGTGGGGGGTTGGGGGGGTGGTGGCTTGTTTTTTTGGGCTTTATTGTCAGTCTGCTAGACCATAATAAAAATGACAATGAGTCATTTTTACACACAAGTACAAAATGGAAGGGGAGCACACTAAATGGAAAATGCTGCTGTCATTATACATCCACTTACATCAAATGGCTGACAGTAATTACATCCGACTCGTTCTTTTAATCACTGGGTCTCAGTGAGGTTCTCAAAGAAATGAAATATGACTCCTAAGTATTTTAAGGCGGATGAAGCGAATGTTTTTTTATTGATTAGAATAATCTTAACATAACATGTTCATAACGAAGGCCGTGAGATTTAAATCTACGTGTCTTCAACAAAATACCACACCGGCTTGATAAAAACTGAGATCATGTTATTAAGAAATGGTTGGAAATGAAATAGAAAAAATCGAAGAATTAGACAATAACAAATGACATGGGGTACTGTGAGTTACTTTCGGAGACTGTCGTTGTTGGCAAAACAAGACAACCTGTATTTCCATCTAAACCACACTATACGGAACCTATTTACCAGACGTGCTTTGGTATCTGTGGAATGTGAGTTATGTCTGAGTGTACAGTAGTTCATACTATATGGGGCCTATAATACAGAATATGAACTGTTTGCAAAGTGGAAAAGATAAAATTGTAGCATGTTTTTTTCCTCAGTCTGCTGTATATTTAAAGCTAACGCTTAGATCACACATATACATCACAGCACTTGATCAGATTTTGGTGTGAGCAGAGTATTTTGTTTTCAACTTTGGGCCGCAGTTAGAGTGTAGAAAAGAAGCTTTTTAAATCCTAAAGTCAGTGATGCTGTGGTGTCTCCCTGAAATGTGGCGAAACGAGGCCGCATACTGCATTCTGGTTTTCTCCTACTCGTTTAAGTCCCGGCAGACTACATTCTCAACATAACCAACGTGGTTTTGGAAAGACACTACTATAAGTTGAGGTACAGACTGAGGGGAAATTCAAGTTTTTTCTTTGTTATTCTTTAGTGCTGGCCATGCCTAACTTGAATAGGGTTTAAAATGGTAAACGTCAGCATCACATTATTTTTACATTGACTTTTGGTAAAGACTGACCTTGCCCAATCATAATTTGTGCATTTACATGAATAAGTTTGAATACTTTCTTTCAAGCAAATCATTGGAAAATAAATTTCCTCCAAAGCACAGTGAGTGATAATGGAGTTTAGTCACTCAAGATAAAATCACAAGTTCATGATTGACAAATTAGAAACTCATAGTGCTCATACGGAAATAGAGCAAGAAGAAACACAACTAACTAAACAACACATTGGTCAAAACAATATTTGACCAAATGCTATTGCCCCCTTTTCAGGTGGCTTGAGAGGGACTTAAGTGATGACCTAAAAGGTATATATATTTCAGTCAGGTGAAGTGTACTGCTGACTAACACCAACCTCATCACTATGAAATGAAGCAAACAGAGTAAATCTAGAGACTGGTATGAACCCTGAGGTTTCCTCTTGGTTCAAGTGAAGCACAGCGGCCCCATAATTCAGTCAGATAAGAACTCATTATGCAGTGTACTGTTACAGTACAGACAATGAAGGCACATCCTGGCATGAAATGACAGCTTGTGGTGAGCAAAGGGGTTGTTAGTGCTGAACTTAAGCTTCTGTTATGCTACAGCTTTGTCTCTGTTATGGGCTGCTCTTAGGTTTGTGTTTATTCCCACTATGTGTAATATGTTTGCAATTCTTAGTGTCTGAGCTGTGAATGACATGGCACTGCTGGTGACCTCTACTTCCTCCTCTACCACTCAACAAAACTGAGGTTCAATTAATTTGTAATTACCGACTGCATTGTAAACAAACCCACCCTGAAACATATTTCACAAGCTGTTATTCAAGTTTTTAATTAAAATAAAATTAGTGCCTCTGACAGACAAATAATATACTGCACTTAGTTATAATATACTGTTGATGTGCAATGTGTAGCAACATACATGCCACTCTACATCACTTTAAAGTCCATTCAGATAACAACATCACTACAGAGAAATTCTGGTTTAATAATTAGTCCATTTGTACTTCAACCACATTAGAAAATACAGTTTTCTATTATATGTATTAGATAGATAAGAACAGAGATGTGTGAGATGACTAAAAGTGTTGAAAATATCTGTGAAGCCCTTAAATCTTAAAGTTTCATGGATCCCACTGATATGCAACGGTTGTTTTTACTGAACTCAGCTTGGCAGGAATTCACTGACTGAACCAAGATGAATACAGTGGGTGTTAGACTGGCTCACTGTCTGCACATGTGTGCACACACAAATGAGATTAGCTTCTCTAGCTTTCACATGACTAATGATTACATTAGGTTGCAGTCACAGGCTGTTTCTTAGTGAGGCTGAGGTCTCAGGTCACAAAAACACCCTCACAAGACACATATCAAACATCAGACTCAAGCAGACACTAGACAGATGGGGTGTTATTTCTTTCAAGCCCTATGACCACAACAAGAGGCACAATCTAAATCTGATTGAAATGTCTGAGTGTATTTATAAGACAGTTTGTGGGTAGCTATTTATGTGTGTAAATGCTACAAAATGCTCTATATTTCTTACTTATATATTGCTGTAACAAGGTTTCTAATGTTATGTCCCTTTTGCCAAAGTATTACTTTTAACTGTTGCCTAGAGCAACAATATTATCCTGTAGTTTAATATAATCTAATGTCACGCTCAACAATAAAAGAGAATTTGCAGAAATTATTCTAACACTACAAATTGGACAAGTAAAGCAGAAAGAGCAACAATGTGAACCACTCAGGTTCCATCAGGTTACTGAAGGCTCTATGGCCCTCATTTACATGGTCTTTTCTTTATCCTTCATAGGTCAAGGCATAATAATATTACTGTCTTACATAATTGATCCTCTAAAGAAATTAACATCTGTAATTGAATCTGGGTGGGTGAGAGGGTTAGGGTGTTTTAAGGACTCTGATATGATACTGACTCAGTTTTTTGTTTGAGAACACTTAATTACTCAGGTGTTTACCAAGTTGTGGCTTCTAACCCAGGACAACTAAATGAAAGGCACTCTTTGTATTATTGCAGAGCCAAAAGCTAACCCTAACCCTGATGCAAAACTACACAGAGTGAATGGGAAAAGCCACAGGAAAACAAAGGAGACGAGGTAGAGGAACCTATGGTAATAAGGATAAACCCAGGGTTCCTGTTACCTTCAAGTAAAAACCCATAAGGGACAATGCATTCATGTGTGACATGAATCTGGCTGTGGAAACTGTGCAACAGTAACTGAATCGGTGAAAGAAAACTGATCGTGCCAATACTTTGCAGCATCTACATATATATTATATTCATTGATAAATTATTGGTGGTTTATTAAAAATGCAACCAAGATGCTTGGTTAAGCATTACAGAAAAGACAACAACCTGGACTGTGTCTACATCTCAGACTGACTTACCCAGAGTGTCAGCTGCAGTGCAGCAAAAGGAGAAAGATGGTATCAGAACCACATGTCAACAAGGAAAGGAAAAACATCCAAGTCAACCATAAGTGTGCCAGAACGAAACACACCATGACTAATCCTGTAAAGAAATGTCTCAATGTCTGCGTAAGATTTTTAAGTTTCTATATGATGTACTACATATACATCAGTAAGAAAATCAAGCTGTTATACTTTAACTCTTCACTAAGGTTTCTGCAGCTTTTCATAAACATCTGTTGACTTTTGGAATGTGCTGCATGCATTTATTCCAACCTGAAACTGTCAACATCCCAAAATATACTAGAAGAATCCAGTGTTCATCAAATCCCTTTTCTTTTTCTAGGTAGGTGAATACATATGTAGAGCCTGTGCCAAGAGAGCTGCAGACAGGAAGCCTCTGCAGTTCTCAGACTGTGTTCACCATGTAAGGTAATGTTTGGACAAAAGTCTAATCAGAAAGAACAAACTGCTTCTAACTACATCACTCCTGTCAGGTAAATATAACCATATACCCAATTTGATCATCTCCCCATTTTCTCCTTCTGAAATGAAAGATGAATGTTTTTCCCTGTTTCTACAAATAAACCCTTTTGACGCCCAGTGTTCTGACCTGAAGAATTGAGCAGATGTTTCATTTTAGTGCTCAAAGCTTACCGCTTTCAGACAAAGGACTTTAGTTCAGCAAAGCTCAAATCTACCTCAAGTACTACCAATGACCAGGTGCATACTTTACAAGTAAAAGCAAGCCTAGTATTTTGGTGTAATCTGCAGGAAGCTGAGCAGTGGACTTTATTTTTTCTTAGGATAAACTTAATCTACTCTCTAAACACAATACATGTACCTAACCTCTAGGGTCTCTGCTCCTTACTAATAACATATGTTAGTCAGGACTAGGGTTAATTCTCATTGTGTCATTCCTGTACAATATGTTGAAAGAAATAAGTTCTTTCCTTACCTTTCTTTGCTTTCTTCTGAAGTTTCAGTGTGTCTGAAGACTTCTTTTTAATTTCCTGGCGAGCTCTTTTATATTCTGGGTCAGAGAGACAAGATTACAGTAGGTTCACAGTATGTACATGTAAATATTGACCAAAAACCTTTTAAAGCAAGGATTATTCACAAGTTTGTTGTAGAAACTGTGTACATTCTGATATTTCCTATACATGACATATTCAATTAACTTTGTCTGTCTTACCTTTAGCATGGTCCTTATCCAAAGTGTTGACTCCTCTTTTCCACTCCTCCATTTGCTCTTGTAATGGGCTGATTAGACTTTCCAAGAAGCCCCTGCAAAAATCCACAGATTACCCACTTTTGACCTGAGATCAGCCTGATGTCTTACACTATTTTGTGAGAGAATATTCAGAACTAACTCTTTAACCCCCATAGACCTAAACAACAGTGACCAAAAACACCTTCTGATCTAAAATACTGAATAACTTTCGAACCACTAATCCTATTAAAACATGGTGGAAACACCATCATTTTCTGCAACACTAATTCACCAATAAAACTCATGTAGTTGAACACATGACAGCGGTTGGAGACACTTGTTTTTGAGATCACTTAACAATATATTTTGCTTAAAGTTACTTTTTCTTCACTTTTTCCTGTTTTGATATAATTACCTTTGAATTTACTTTGAGCTTTTATGAACATCTACAGGGTCAATACATTTAATTATGCGAAAACATCTGATTTTGAATGAAAAGTGCAAGAAGTAGAGGTTAATACTTTAACAAAGGGTGATAAATCACTTCGGAAAGGTTAAATGTAGAGAAAATACTCCTAGGTCTAAAATCGAAAACTGTCACTCTTATAGTCCATTGAAAACACTGCAAACTTAAGATTTAATTAATGATATGGGACAAATTAATTATGCAGATATTGTTTACCCACAGCAGCCATAAACCTTTTCATTTTATCATTCACTCATTTCATTTTATTCACATCTAACAAGCTCACACAGTCGGACTTATCACTTATCCATCGCCTGATTAAAGTTACAGACATAACTGCTCATAAAAATGCTCATAAAAATCATTAGCTCTTGTTTGCCTTTCTGCCTGGGCAGCCCACGGTTTTGTTCATTAATCATTAACAAAGGGCAGAAAATAGAGAAAGAACGTCTTGCTTGTGTCTGGCTGTGTGTCACAGGAGGAAATAAGAGACTGGTGCAGTCCTGTCTGTCAATCATTACCCAACTGTCCCCGTCTCCCAAGATGTGTTTGTGAGTGTGTTTAAGAGGCTGGGTAGTTGGGCAGCTGCAGGCTTAGTGCATGAAACTAAAATTAGGCTCCTCCATCCTGCAGAGATTTCTTAAACGAGACTGTGCATATGTGTGTGTGTGTGTCTGTGTGTCAGTGGGTGGTGACCACAGCCCCCCTGTGTTCAGCCCCTGCTATGGAGATCCAAGAGGAATCTCTGCTGAAATGCCATCCGAAATTAGAGAGCCCCTTGTCTGTGCAGTGTGTGTGTGTGTGTGTGTGTATGAGAAGGATATGTGTGGAACTACTGAAACATTACAGATGCTTGTAGTGCCAGACAAATCGTCTCTTTGCCTGCATTCCACTATGAGGGGCGTTCTCATTGGCAGAAGCACACACATATCGTCAAGTCGTGGAGGATACAGGATACAGAATATGAGACCACAATCCAAATACAGATACATTTAATTGGAGTTGCACTTCTAGGGAAACGACTTGGGTCAAAATACATTAACTGTGAATTATAAATATAGGAAAAAATGCAGGAGGAAATGAACTTCAACCCCCTCAGAATGTTTATGTAAAAGTCTAAAAAACTTCTGTGGTGCTGGGAGTTTTCATGAGAACACAAAAATCACACTGCAACGCGGCTGCGTTATGAGCATTATACACGCTCAGAAACCACAGAAATGGATTACATCAGAGCACGTGAGTATGTTCATGCACGTATACTGAATAGTTAAAAACAAAGCAATGAAATGACTTGTTTCTTACATAGAGAACTGCTTGAGTTTGGCCTCGATGCTGCGATGTCTCATACACATCCTGGTCAGCGCTGATCCGATGTCTCTGGTGCCCCCTGAAAGATATTAAAAAACATACAAGATTTAGGTTAGTGTAATCAAAGAAAAAAATCTCCCATTTGAAACTATCTACATGACTAAAACTAAAAGGTTAGCATTTCTCACACTATCCCCTTGTAATAATACTGAAATACAGTAGAATTATGCTCATACTAATTGATAGTGACTTTGCAGCTGGATATAATTTATTTACTAGAACTGAATTAAACTCGGTGACCCCACTCTCCCCACAGCAGCTGAAAACTGTGGGAATCACTCGCCAACACTAAGTTACGAATTGCACAACTTCAGGTCAAGGGGAGTGATGGGAAGTTGCAGCCAGAGCCTGCTAAATGTGCTTGAAGCTGGTGTCACTCTCCCTCACAAGGACTAACTAGCTGTCCACTGAGGGCCTCAGGCGGGACCACTAAGCAGGGCCTTGACGTTGATTGACAGAACTATTGTCTGGCAGCTCAGTGTGACTAGCTGGTTTCTCTGTGGGACTAGAGCACTACTGTGTGTGACTGTGTCTGCATGTGTTGGTGTATGCATGAAAGAAAGGGTGGGGGCAGAGACTTCTTGTATGAGACTGTGTTCAGGGTATTTCTGTGTGTTTCAGAGACAGTTTGCTTGCAATGATCTGATGTGAAGTGTGAATCCTCTCCAACAGAGCGAGCCATTCTGCTGTCAGCATAGGCCTTGCTTCATGCGGCGACACGCACACAGGGCTGTCACTCAACTACATTAACCCACACACTGAGATTTACAACACGCATACACACAAAATGCCATTTAGTCCAGCAGAAGTTGGAAAGAACAAAAAAGGGACTTCTCATTTGGCCTGCAACACAAATAATATGACGATGACTGTGAATAAATTAAGGTCACACAAGAGTGAAAATGAAAACTTTCCTGTGCCTATTAAAAGTATGTAGTATACACCTCATAGGCACTCCCACTGAGACTATTATGAGCTGAACTTTTCAATCATCCAGTCTCTATACCATGTGTGCTTGTTATTACAGAGGGTGTGGCTACTAGTTGCCAAAAAGCCCTTTCTGTTACACAATCCCATAATGCTCATTCATTCCTGCGTTGACTTGTTTTAGTCATCCTATCCATCTATTTATCTGCCCACCATTCCCCGATTATGACTGTTTGTCAAGGGTGGGGCAGATAGATGCCACAGTGGCACCGGGAGGCCACAGGGGGGGGCAGACGATAAAATGCTGGCAAAAGTTCTAGCCGTCAGGGGAAGAGTTTGGTTTCAACAGATTATTCATTTGCCACTACCCCACCCACATCTACTTCTGGATATGATATGGGGCATACTAGAGGAGAGGAAAATATGTTTTGGCTTTCTGCACAGGTGCACCATTATGAGTGTGTTAAATAGATTACACATAGCTACTCCCATGTCAGAGTCAAGCCATGACCTTTTTTCTATTTCAATAGTTGAACAGATTCATTAAATACAACATTTCCTTTTCAAAATTTGCCAGCTGATACTACTATGGCATAACAGGAAAGTGAAGCTTGTGAATAAAATGTTAAAACTTCACAATAAAAATACTTTACTGAAATAAAAATTTCACCAATACTGGATACTTTAGTGACAGAAAGTTATCTCTCCTCTTTGCCCTTGTTTCTATCTCTCACAGTACATAGCATGTCAAGGTAGCCTATGCCATGACTGCCAGTTGCCATAGAAACACAGAGACATCCAAACATAGAGTATGGATGTGCTCTGTGTATGTCTGCCAATAATCGGACTTGACCTCCTGTGGTCTTGGACTTCAGATTTAAGCAAAACATGTAAAATGACACACAATTTCACACATTCAGCTCAGTAAAATGTTTACGACAGCTGAGTAATGTGAGGTATGAGCATGGAAAAAAAAATCCAACAATCCCAATACAGACTGGTTTATGTAATGATACTGCCCAAATCACTGGGCTACACACATTAAAGTACTTCCAAGTAACCTTTTATTTGTAGCAGAGCTCAGACGTTTTTACAATGAAACATAAATTGGAACATGGACTGAATACTATTATCATTAATATAAAAAATATTGCCTTCAGTTGTATCACCTGTTAAGAACTCACACTTCACATGCACACAGATAGGTTACTTATCACAATGTTGGCCGAAACTCTATATCAGACTGATCTATGATGTTTGTGAAGAGTTGCTTTGTTGCTCTAAGGATAAAGTGGCTGCTAACACACAACACATCGTCTACTCTGTCTAGCACCGTGTGACCCCTGGATAGAAATAGCCGCACTGGCAGCTCCAGTTGTCTGCCACACAAAAACACACATATATGCATACACACAGATGTATACACACACACACACACACACACACACACACACACACACACACACACACACACACAAGCAAGCTCCAACTGTCAGTCCAGACCAAAACTTTATGTGTGTGTAGCAGCATTCTTGGCTGTCAATAGAAATAGTGTCTGTGTGACATGGTTGTTTTGGAAGCTTATAATTATGCCTGCACCACCAACACTTGAAACCAGTTGAAAAACACACTTATGCAGTCATCCAGTCAAAGACACCATAAACTACAGATCTTAAAACACAGTGAGAAAGAAGGCAGCACTTACAAGTCTGAGTAAATACCAACACTGGCCAGAAAACTCCAGGCTATGGCCAATCAGCAACGACCCGCAATAGTGAATACAATATGATGTAAATGTTTTTTTTTCCTGCAAACCCATGTATGTCTACAAGACTTACTGAGTCATTATCTCATTTTTAGATCGTGACATTGAATGAGGGTCAATGAATGTGTGTCTGGTTGTGATACAAATCTCACAGAATCTTAAAAGGATCCTCCTAAAGAAGATTCTGCCTTGTTCTCGGCTATTCCAGCTTTCTGTGGGAACTAGTGTGTGGACAGCCTATAGGGACATTTGTGACAGGGGTGACACTTTTTCAGTTTGTGTGTGTGTGATAGAGAGGGAGAAGGAGAGAGAGAGAGAGAGAGAGAGAGAGAGAGAGCGACAGTATGGCCACTTGATGTCGAGTTTCCAAGTCTGTCTCCGTCCTTAACACCCTTCCAGACTGTGCTTGGAATGTCACACTGTGCTGACACAGAGAGTGTGTGTCTTTGTGTGTGTGTTTTTATGCACTTTGTGAAAAGCATTAGAGAAACCGGACTTTAAAAGGACAGCATATTAAAAGGTTAATTGTTTGTTATAAGCTCTCCTGTTGAACAACCTGCTAAAAGTTTTGAAGTTTAATGTAAGTATACAATCATTTAATGATCATTTAGTTAACATAACTGCTCTGTATTTTGGCAAATTTTTTTCCTCATAAAGGCACTTGTTCAAAAGAGCCTGCTAGACAATATTCCCATAGGTAGAAGGCTGTGTTACTCCTGGTCTCTCGTGGATTTAACGCAGGTAGAAGGACAAAATGTCTTCCTTTGTCTGCATTTCTACAACAGGATTACTTTTCAGTTCACTGTAAGAATCTGACATTATTCAATGCTATCTGAAACCATCAATAAGGGATCAACACTGTAGGAAGCCAATGTGATACTAGCAATATGATACTGTATGATTCTCTCAGTTCAATCGGGCTCCAGCGGCAGTATAATCCCACAGGAATGAACTATATATGCCTGGGGTATAACATATCTGAAGAGACGGGTTACTTTCTTCAGCAAAAAATTAAATCTGTTCTCTGCAGGTGCCATTTTAACATCGGAGTTTTGATAACATCACTTAAAAAATACATGTGTAAGAAAGTCAGAGAGAGACACAATGGTGACAGTGGTAGAAAATAGAAAAAGCTTCCTACACATATGCATTAAACATCAAACCATTACTATCTGCACCCATTAAGAGATTGCAGGGGCAAGAAAACTAAAAAAAAAAGTATGAGGACGGGAAGAGAAATACTGAGGAGAAAATAGGGAGGATGATAAATGGGGAAAAACAGTGATTTGGCCTGGGTAGTTCTGACATTAAGATCAGAGAATCTGGGTAGCTCTGTGTATGGGCACCAGATGGTTGCCGTTAACTATGGGCCAGTGGTTACACTGATAAGAGACTGGAGACCATACAGCTGGATACACACACACACACACATAAACTCACCCAGCTGGACAGAGGTAAGGCAATCTGTTCACCAGTTAATTAGAGAGCTAGAGAAAGCATTAAGGCTATGTCCACACCAAGCTGGCTAAATATAAAAAAGCTCTCCCTGCTGGTCTCCAATAAAAAAAAAGGCTGCTGCTTTTCCATGACCAAAAATGAACACTAGAAATTTTCCAAAATGTTGTGCATGTTTTATATTTGCTTAGGTGTCAAACAAAAAACATGTCAGAGAGATATTTCATATATTAATATCATCCAAAAATTTTACATTTCTGTGCATTCATCTGAAGACAAATACCTTTCCAGTATACTTTGCATACCAGTGTCTTTAAAAACACACTGTACATCTCTCACACACACAGTCCTAGCTGAGCAGTTGGTATGTGCAGATGGAGCCACCCACACTGCACAGATTCAGGCTAGCATTTCATTCATTGATTTATTTGTCTGCACTTTCAGTCTGGAAGTCTACTGTAATTCTATGAAGCACAAAAAAGGAAGTGGCGGATTTCTGTGTGGTGTTTTACTGTAATGAGTCTGTTCTGCTAAGGGACTTGGGAAAGGTGAATGCATGTAGTGATTAATCATTAACTGACCAATCTATCAATTAATAAATCTGCTAGGCTCTTTTTAGTAGAAGGGGTCAAGTTAGGAAAGGTGCAATGTTACAGTCGACATGGTCCTCAAGGTCAATGGCTTGTAATGGGAACCTAACTTACCTCTCTTCATTCATCAGGAGCTGCTGACAGAAAGTCATTTTGCCTGTCTTACACACTCAACAGTCAGCAAGTCTAGCCTCAATGGGCACCAACACATGCAAATGTGTGGGCGAGCAAACACATGCACCTGCTGCAGTGTGACTGTGCTGACGCACAAAAACTCAGGCCCATCTGACTTCAGCTGTCATCCAAAGACAGACGGAGGAGGAAATGAGGATAAAGGAGAGAGGAGAAAAAGATGAGTGAAGGAGTTGAAAAGCAAAGTGGTTTTCATGAGGATAAAATAACGCTGGCTGTTTTTGAGCACTATAAAAGTATTGTGTAAATGAACTGAACCATAGCTTGTGTTGTTACACTGGAACAGTCTGTACATATGTGTGTGAAATAAACATAAACTGAACTGACTGATGCTGTAACTAGTGGTTATGTCCAGTGTGGCCTTTTATATGGCAATGTCAATTGTGCTTCCTGTTGTAAGACACTTGCTTTGTAACAAATTGACACAGTGTTGACAGTGTGAATACCAGGTTTATAGCATGTGGTGACATTTTGTAGGTTCAGCCCTGGCCCTACAGTCATGAACTCACCCTGGATAATAAAAGGACATGTACAGTAGCCATGAATGTTAACTTCTAACCAGTATAAAATCTGCACTCCTATGTGCACTCTTATTGCATAGTAGCATCCGTACAACTGTGAGAAGAGATAAGGCAACGACAAAGGGGAGGGACTCGAGTGTGGATTAGCCAGGTAAAACTGTGTGCAAAGGTAGTCAAATGATAGTCAAACAAGGCACCATAAATCCTGCAGCCTGTGTCTGAGGCACAGTAAAGCAGACATTGGTACAGTGACAGTATCATCAACATGAGTAATGCATCAACAAGCGAGTGGATTACACTAATGACTGCCATGATATCCACAATCAGTTTTAGTTAAAATAATGAACTGAATGAAAAAGTGGCTGTACTTGGACAGTAGTTGTGATTGAGTGTGCCACTGCAATGCAGTGAAATGCATCCCAAATCTTAATGAAGAAGACTCACATTACAAGTCTCTCCTTTACCCCACTCTTCTGTCCTGTAATCAGTATCTCCCTAAATGTCTTCTCATGTGGTTCTCTTTGTTTTCCCCTTCTGCACTCATTTGCACTTGTTTTGTTTCTCTTGTCTGCTTGTCCTCCTACTATTCCTTGATTTCTCCATCTTCCTATTCACTTCATGCACAATTTCCAGCACTCCTTCATTCTGTTCTGTCATGTCACTCAAGGTGTGGAGAATAGTGCTTACACAGTACCAAGATTTAGCACAGAGATAAATGACTGATGACATACTGTACAGTGACATATGAACCTTTCAAGAAAAGTAAGAAGTTTACACATGTGGACTAAATGGAGCTGAAACAGGTAACAGAATGTGTGTCAGTATGCCACTGCAGTGCTGGAGCCTGAATTCTAACAAATAAAGTTGTAGAAATGTTGCCAATTGCCAAAACAGTGACAAGAAAAAGCCTTATAAAAATATTCAGATAAAAAGAAAAACTGTGGTGAACACTAACACAAGAAGCATGACAGTAATCTCTTACATTAGATTAGTGACGTTCAATCAGTTTACAATGTTAACAAAGTGAAGAGTTGGTGAAATAGAAGCAGGAGGAGAGAGTATACACGACAGGGAGTAGTAATTGGAAACTGACAATATGCCACCTCTGTGTGGTTCTGCAGGGTTAATGCTAACAAGGCCACAGATAAACAAGAAAAGCTTGCTGACAAATGCAGTGTTTCCCTCATTCACATTTGGATGCTTATGGAGCATCTGTACCTCCCTCCTCTGTTGCCCCCTCATCTCTGCCACAAGACACAGCAGACAGAAGAGATAGTAAAGCAACGTGTTCGAAACTAATTAAGATAACAAGAATGCAGTGTTATCTTCTATAAAACACCGCTATTATGTCACACATTTCAAGCTGTACTTTGTATGTTACATGCATATGTGGATGAAATGGAAAGAAAACGCAGTCCACTTGATGCCTCCAAATGATAAAAAAAATTTAACAAGTAAAAGTATGGTCCTGTTTATACCTGGCATTAACATGTGTTTATGTGGAACGGATCTCAAAGGGGCAGCTAAGTACGTCATTTCACACCTGGCATTAGAATGCATCACCACATGGGCCTTGAGTGGCCACTTATGATCAGAGCTCACTCCACCACTCTTCATGGAAATAAACAAGATCATCATTTTGTTTGCAAGGGACCATATGTGTTGCAGCTTTTAACTGGCTGATGGAAAGAAGAATATCTATGCAGTTCCCATGAATAGTCTGCTGGAAATTATACCAGGTATGGTAACTCATGACATGACAGTGTTGACATGTGGATGAATATATACTTCTATGCTTACAGACAAAACATCCATTGAGTATGTGCCCTTCAGTGTGGCTCAGGACACATTTCTGCACACACTGCTGAAAGACTGTGCCATGTTTGACCCACATCTCTATGAATATCATGTGACCGATCGTACCTCAATGTATCCTGAATGTATCTTTGGTGCATTCACTGAAGGCATCAGATCACCCAAGGCACAGTAATACGAGGTCTAAACATGACCTAAGTGTGGTCTCTATAAAGAAAACCTCTGCTGACGAAAAGTCCCCTGGCTGAATTTATATGCTAATTTATGCTAACTGGATCACTGTACTCGTATACTGGCATACGAGAAATATGAATGTTGGACTTGGATGCTTATTGCAAAGCATATATAGGTCATGGGGGTCCTTTTTCTACTGTACTCCTCACATTTTTCTTTTTAGCTGGGTTTTCCCTGAATCTGGTTTTAGCATGTTTTTATTCACTTTTGTGTTTAGTTTGGTTCTGTTTCTTTTTGGTTTCTCTCTGTACTGGCTCAGTTTTCTGCCCCCACCCCTTGTCTCTGATGTTGCTCCGAATCTTGTTCCATAATGTTAACATGGTGCCTGAGTTAATCCAGTCCGTAAGCAGTTGGCCAGTTCAATGAGCGGTCAAAGTCAAGACAAAAATAAACGCTCAAAGAGAAGTACACTCCATGGGAAAGTACATGATGGAAATACCATTTGTTTCTTCCGTGTAAGTGCCTGGTCCACTAACTGAACCCTGGAAGATGTTACACTGTGTGAAAGAGAATGCTTGCAACAACATTCGGTGTCCACATGAAACAGAATGCATCATCCATTATGAACAGTTCTCTCTCTCTCTCTCTGTTTTGGGCAATATTTTATACATATATATATATAGGTAAATTACCCATTCTCTCACTGATAACTCATAAGGTAGTCAGCAAATCGATTCAAGTGCATCATGCACTGGTCAGTATCTGACTATATCCTAATCACAATTAAAACCATGACATTTACTTACAAGAGTTTTACTTGTGGCATAAGATGACCAAAAACAGAAAGAAAGTGAAAACTAGAGAGAGACAGAAAGAGAGACAGAGGGCAACAGAGTGAACAGATTACCCTAGAGCCCACTCTTGCTCTTTTCTGGGCTCTGATGCCCCACTTTTTTTCTAATGTTCCTTTCTGGGCTGACACACATTCTACAGGCAGATAGAAAAGATTTACTAGGACCTCCACCAATGGACTAAATAGACTGCTCTTTTCTATTTATTTCTATTGCCATTTCTTTTGTATACAGCTCTGGAAAGTGTTGGTAGTGATAACTGAATCTTAAAACGATCTAACATAAAACACAATCAAAGTGCATAGAGACAGAGAACACAAACCGCTCATATCCAAACGTACCAAATGAATACAAGGTTAGTGATAAATTCAGTCCAGTATGACGACAACATAGAACGTGCAAAAAATCTAGTGCAACAGTTAATAATTTACAGTGGTGCAAAGGTTCATATTCCCACGGCAATAAAAAAACCCCAATAAAAACTAAAAAAAGTCTGAGTCACATTATTTATGGTAGTTTCAACTAACATAAAATATATGATTATATGAAAGATTACTGACTGCAATACTGTCACATCAATATGTGAGAAATTACTCAAATTTCTGTGTGAGTGCAGTGATTATTAATACAGGCTTCCAGACTGTTGCAGAATATGAAAGCCTTTTTTTTTTAATACAATCAGTAGTGTATTACTATTATGACTTCAAGGTATACTCAAACCTTTGAAGACGTTTGCTCTTTAAGTGACCAGTTTGTTATTTGCTTTATTTCCTATTGCTGTTGTATGAGAAACTTTCTTCAAAGGAATAGAATTTCTCAATATACTTAGTTCAGTTTTGGCACTTTGGGTTCATATAAGAGACAAGCACTGCAATATCGGTCCTCATCTTAAGCCCAGTGGGCTTTATGTGGGTAATGTGGCTAAGATTTCATAGCCTCTGCCTGGGGGCAGCCGCAGTTCCATCAGTGTTGTCACAGAAATGCTATGCAATGTGTGTAGCATGCATATACGCATATTATACAGCCACATAACCATCACAACATCAGCTAAAGGTACAATAGAACCAATTGTCAGACAACAGAACACGGTTAAAATGACAAGCGCTTAAATGGGAAAATGTCAAAACAAGCTAACAGTCTGAGACCAGCATATGTTATAATAATATCATGAAACAAAAGACCCATTCGACAAACTTTGCACCCCTAAGATGCAACAGTGTAAGTATTATTTCTCTACCACTAAAACCCACTCAGTTTATTATTATCTTACCTTTGCTGTTTTCTGATCAAAACTTGGTTTTATATGAATGAATGCTATCAGCTAATCCATTGTTTTATTATATTGAAATGATTCTGAATGGAAACAAGCCCAGGGCTTAACAGGTTAAAGATTAATTAATGTAACTCCTGAATTTGAAGTGACTTTTGAAATAGTACACAAACTGATGACGTAATAGAGTGTGAGGAGAAGTCTGCCTGAAATCTAAAATTAACACAGGCTTTCCATTATTTTTATAAAGAATAACAGGTTCATACTTAACAATGTAAAAAAAAAACACATGAACGATTCAGTCTGGGTATAATTAATAGACACCTGAAGGCAATGAAGATCTGACTAACTTGCCACTAACTTCTATAATATTTTGTTTTGGCATCTGAATGTGACCTTTCATTTCCTCTTATGGAGTGACTGCGAGGCCTGAAGTCTGGGAGATACTGGTGATAATTTAAACCAGAGACGTTCTAAAGAGACTGAACTGTTTGTGAGTACAACACAGCACTGCCTTGTTTGCAATAATGACCACCAGATTACATCTACGCTATGAGTGTTTGAGTCTTTGCTCGCCTATATGAGTGTGTGCATGTGGTTTTGTGTGCGCAAGAGCCCCCTATACTGTCAGAGTTACTGAAAGGACATTCTCCACTCCACTGTCACCCCACATCTTCCACCCACCCACTCACACACACAAACATACACCCCCACCACACACAAACACATCATTCATTCAGAGTGTTTTATGAAGTGACTTTGGGATGATAGGGAACAATCCAGACACTGAAAGCTCACTGAGTCAACCAAGTGACTGACTAACTTCAATGTGTTGAATTTAGCCATTATTTATCCATCTATCAACTAACACAGTGACAATATTATCTCACATACTCCAGGATATACATATTAAGTCTGTTTGTGACATATTGGTTAAGCATAGTGTGCAACTCACTGAAAATGCATTTGGCTTTCATTACAATTTAACGTTATTTATTAGTGATCAATAGTTTTAGCCTGCCTAGAGGACTGAATGAACTATCCAAGTTCACCTTTAATGCTCATGCTGTTCTCTGCAGCAGATGGCTCTTCTGCTCAGTGACACAGCAGCAGCGATGATGGTCCCCTACTGTGCATGTGTGTCTCTATCTGTGTGTTATGACAATGTGTAGTTGCTGCACTTTATTCTTAATTATGGCATAACAAAATCTGGACAATGAACTCACCAAGTCCTTAGTATTCTCTCTTTGCCCCTCACCCCCACCCCATCCACCTCATCTTTCCCTCTGTCCTTGAAGAGAGTTTTAGTTTTACTAAGCACAAAGTTGCTGGTGACAAACAACAGAGTTTGGTGTCTGTTGCTGTCACAGACCAGCTGTGTGTACACCTGGCCTTGAAAACCTGGACATGGATAAGAGGTGGAGATGAAGGAAGAGGAAAAGACAAGGAAAAAACAACAAGAAGGTGAGAAAGTGAGACAGAATATGTTCAGTGAAGTCTAAAGGAAAGTAGAGACACAAACAGACAGACACCCCTACATGACTTTGACTCTCAGGCAATAAAATTTCTATTGAAAGGGATAGAAGAAACTGTTAAAAATGTTGTTTTCTTAGCATGTGTTACAGTTTACTTCCAGAGATAACAATTCTGTGACTGCCAAAGACTGAGGAAAGAAATAAAAATTAGTGGTTTGGACACAAATTCTCACAAGGCCAGATTATCTTCCTCCAAGTCATATTTGGACTCCAATCAAGGTCTTGAAGGGCAGTGCTCCCAATGAACCCAAACTAACCACATTAAGTGTAACTTAAGTTATATACTCATTTGCCAGAGAAATATGAGGTTTGAATTTTGTTTGCATAAATGTCAGATGCTCCAAATCCACTGGTCTAACCGGGTTTATGTTTAAACAAAAACAGAGACCAAACAGAGCTTACACCCGCGAACACTTGTGCATATAGGCATGCAAGCTTAGTCAAGTGCACACACACGCTCTGCATCTCTGACTCAAACCCACTTGAAAGTGTTTAGCCAACTGCTGTGCCTCAAAAACCTGTCTCCTGTAGGGAAAGAATTCTGAATCTTATCCATTTGCTTTCGCACATACATGCAACCACAGACACTCAGACATTTGTGTCCCTCAACTCTGCGACAAGGGCACTCTGGAGTCTAACTCTGAATGTATAATAATGATAAGCAGATGTTCATTAAAGCAGATGGCTGGGGCTAAATCTGCCAATGACAGTTCCTTGTGTTTTCTCTGTTAATGTGTTTTATAGTGCAAACCAAACGGCTAGACAAGTGAATCTACCACGCAACGTAACAAAGGAATTCAACTCATAAATCTCAAACAGAAGAAAGACCAACACTAAATCAGCCTGAAGAGTCTATTGTCTGTGACACACATACTTCTGTGTATTTCAGTCATGTTTCGATCTCAGCATGCGCCGTTTGTGCATACATGTCCATGTGCAAACTTGAATTGGTCTGTGAGTCTATGCGTGAGTCTGTGTATTTGACCCATTAACTGATTTAATTGCTGGTTCCAGTGATCTGTGAGATTCTCAGGATCAGGTCAGGGCAAATAGTGGAGAACAGAGGGGGGATTGAAAGACAGGGCTTTTCCAGTGGATGGAATCTAGGTCTGTGCTGGACAGAGGGCAGGAAATGTACATGGCCAGGCTGGTCTTGGATTGAAACTGGAAAAAAGGACAGAGGCCTTTCAGATAGAGCTTTGAGACACTGGCTTAGTTCAGGATATAAGGCTGCTCTGTAACAGAGGCCAAGCCATGAACTAAGAGGGGCAGAGAGGAAAGGGCCTGATTTTTTTTTTTTTTTATTTGTAGAGCTGTATGGGGGTCTGTGCATGGCAGAGAATACAGAGAGCACACAGAGAGAAATGGGCAAAATGCAGACAGATTTAGGCACATGTCAGTTCCACAAGATGTGACTTGTTCATTTTAAGATGGGTATAGGAACTAGTGTGCCAAAATATGACAGTAAGTATTTCTGGGAGCTCTGGGAGTATTGCTGTATTTATGTACAACTGATGGGATTATCAAGGGGTAAGAAGTAAAAGTGAGTTTAACCAGAGCACCTAGTAATTTCAAACCTCTGACTACTTGCTATATCTTCATTGAGGATAAATGTGTATATGTGCTGGAGGACTGAAGTTCACAGTGATTATATGGCCTAGAGTCACTCAGTAAAAAGGATAAGAAGGAACAGAGACCTCATTGAGAAACAACCAGGGGAAGAAAATACACACACACACCAACATGAACTACCCATGCACTATCTTAGACAAGCATATGCTAGCCTTTACGCTCACACACACACGTACCTACAAGCCTATTCTGCATGCACACATGATAAATTACTCACTGTCTGTCCTTATATTAGTGACTTGTTACCTCAAACCCACATTCATTTAACACGTGACACAACCATGGTAAGTCACGTCTTGTATGAAAATGTTAAACGGTGTTCAGGATGTTATTATTCACAAGTGGGACTGGATGCTGTATACATCTTGATTCCAGTCATTGCATTTCACCTCAGGTTTTAATTAGTCTTAAGAGTTGAAAGCTAAAAAGTGAATACGTTTTCTACGCCTGTAACAGTGACAGGCATAGATAACAGATAACAGTTGGCGGGAACTTCTGCCCTGTATTAGCAGAGGCACCAAGTGCATTACCAGATGACTGGAAATAGTACAAAGTAAATCGTAAGAGACACCTGGAGTTTACAGCAGAACATACCCCATATATCTTTTAACCAAAGCCATATCATATGAACAACTTATACAACACACAACACGCATCTAATTGCATCAAATATCTTGTCCTGTCATTTGTTTCCACTTCATAGGCATCGTGTTTTAACAGAAATACACTGGAAATTGCACAGAAGAGTGCAAGCCTCGAGATTGGAAGTTATTTTCAGAAGTCATTGTATGCACACAGGGGCCTCAGTGGAACTAAGCTATTCCATAAGGAGGGGCAGTAGGGATGTTAATAGGAGAGGTTATACAAAAGGCCCATGCCAGGCAGTGTATACGGGTCAGAAAGATGGAGCACCGCCATAGAAAACTGGCAAATGTGATCCAGTTAACATTCTAGTTTAGTTTAGTTTGTTCTGTATGGTTTTGTTTCCCTTGTGAAAAAGAACCAGGGGCATTTGTGTGATTAGTGCAAATTAGAAACAGGTCCGGTGAGTTCATAAGGATAGACACTTGGTTGAAATAGGAGCTGGATGACAGCAATTACTGCAATAATAACAACAATGGGTGACATTGTTCCAACCAGACAGAATGTGTTAAAGAAATCCTGCCGCCTTTTCACAGTGGCTTAACAACATTACAACTACTAATCAAGTACAACTACATCAGGATCACTTGCAAAGCAGTTGTATTGCATTACTGTCAAGGCAAAAAAAATTCTAATGAAAAAACATGACAAATACATGAGCAATTCCATTCATCTGGGGGTTGAGTTTGATCTTAAATTTTGTTATGACTCATTTTTCTTGCTAAAACCATCTGAATAACTGGATGGGTGACTGAAGGATCCAAGTAATTATCGCCTCTGAAAACACATTTGCACAAAGATATAGACTTTTTAGGTCCAAACAGCTCTGACAGGCTTCTACATGTCAGCTCCGTGGCAGGTGTCTATTTCACCTCCTCAGAGGAAGACGTGTCCAAACAAACTCTAATGCTGCTGACAGGGCCACTGGGATTAATGTACTCACCAGCACAACACAATCCTGAACACACGTACATTCATAGATGCACACAAAGACACACTCTACTTGCACAGACAGTGTCCTGGCAGCTGTCAACCCATATGTGACAAAGCCGGAGTTATTTTTGTAACTGTGAACAAACTATTATGCTATGGGTGGTGTGAGAAAATGAGCTAGTAATTAAATTGGCCTTTTGCATGATCAAAGTTCAGAGCCGATGAGAAAATCATTTCGTACAACCCGTGCCTGTTTTTAATGCAGTTTCTGAAAACTGAATCCAAATGATGTCATGTTTAACTTTTGCTCTCCTTGTGTAGTCTGTTTGTATGGAATGACCTCATCTCCCTGTGCAGCCTGGTCGCAGTCAGCTGTTTCACAGTGGCTGAGTGGAAGGAAATCTCACTACTACTCACTCTGTCAATCTCACACTCGCTTGGTGAATGGAATACCGCAAAGAGGTAGCACAGGAGACACTTATTCACACACTCATGCAAACTAGCTAAAAAAAAAAGACATGTGCAGACACACAGATGCAAACACAAGTCCATTATACACTGAGAAGGAAAGTATGACGCAACAATCATCTGATACTAAACAGAGGAAAAAAAGAGAATCTATATGGAAAAATGAACTGATGCTTCATGAAACAAGAGGAAAGATTATTTTCCACACATGATTCTGTTCTTTTGCCTTCTTTGTTCGACTGGCCCCACTTCATTTCGCCCTCACTCTTCATGGATTCAATAGGGCTTTGTCTGATTCTTCACCAATGACCAGTGCAGTTTCATCTTTTAAGGGGGGGGAATGGTTGGGATTGCCTGGTTTGGTCTTTGCTTAACAGCCAAAATGAGCCTTGATATTTTTTTAGTTTGCCTGTACTATTAATGCATGTGATTGTGATAACTTTTAAACATTATTGAAACACATCAACAGATTGTGGCATTCATTCAGGTTCACCAGATTGTTCTTGGTATTTTCTGTGGGTAAATAACTCTCTCTTGTATATACATTTATTCTCTCTCCAACAATTACATCAGGTGTACAGATGTGCTTCTACTTCTTCAGAGGGCTCTTTGTGAACAGAGAAATTTATATGCCGCAATAAAGTCCATGTTTGTGAAGTATGTATGCAAGAAATATACATCATGGTGTATATTGGTAGGAGTTTATTTGTCAATATCTTTAACGTTGTTCCACATGGATTAATCTCAGTTTTTCACTCCAAAAATCCAAAAACATGTTTAACCATTAACATTTCATCACATGAGTTGAATTCAATGAGAATCATTAAAGCTATTAGAGCGAACAGTCACATTGCTTGAAGGCAGAAGAAACCCTTTAGCTGTGTGATGTGTTTGTGCCAAAAGTACATGGATGCAGTCCTTTCAGTTCAAATAGTATTTACAACTTTGCGGGCAGGTTCAGTTTGGAAAACAGTCTCTCACGTGTCTTACATTGTGTTCTTGCGGCTTGTCATAGAAATGTGGGCTCCTCAACGTGACCGCACAAACATTACTTGCTGGCTTGCAGCTGATGCATATTTATTTTGTATTAAATGATTAACCAGTGTCAAAGGTATGATCAGGTCACTTGTTGAGAAATTCACTGCTAACAGACCTGAGAAAAACATGATACATTTTCAAGAACTTGCAATAAGCCATCCCGACTAGAATAGTACAGTTGAAGTAGCAGTGCAACAAAAATAAAATACTGCTGGATACAAGAATATACACAGGGGGTATGATTAACATGACCACAAAAAGACAAAGGATTGATGTTAGAAAAGAACTGAATTAATGCTCAGTAACACCAGGCATTTTGTCGGTAAAGTTTTAAATAGCTTTTTTAGGCAACAAAATATATCAAATAATAGATGCAGTACATATACAGTGCATAGTGTATAGTATATGCATACATGTGCATGTGTGTTGTGCTAAAGCAGCAGATCCAGTCTTTGTTGATTAAGTATCCTCTCGTCGAGCTTGATTCAAATCTGAATAACAGAGCACAAAAACGGGAAGGAGAGGCTTTGTCTGGAAACTGAAGTTCACTTTTTTTTCTCCAGCCACTACAGTTATTTTATTTCACTCAACTGTAAAAGCTGGATTTTACCTTTACTATTCTTAACAATAAAAAGAAGAGGATGCAAGTCTGCTTGCATTTTAACCCTCATTTCTTCTCTATAGTTTAATTGTGTGCCTTAAACCTGGCTATAACGCTATAAAAACTGGGCCATGGTCCAAAGTCTGCGGGATTTTCTGTTCTAATTAGCTTTGTGAAGACACCTGGTCCACATAAATAGTGGAAATCAATGAACAAATTAAGATATAATAACAACGGCAAACAAATAGGTCACAGTTTACTCAACCACTTTGAAAACTTGGATGTAGATTTTTCACTATATACATTTGGTTCAGTAATTAAGTTTAATTCATTCATTCATGCAATAAGAATTTACAGGTGTTTGCAGTGGATGACTATTTCATAGCACAACATTGACAACAATATTCCTGACAACAACTCATTTCTGCTCTTGCCTTGGGTTAATCTGTGTCATAATTGCAAATATTTAATACATATTTTTCTTCTGCCACTTCAGATAAATAAGTGTCAGAGTACTTTCATCTAAGCAGCCATGAATATGCTATAAGATTTCAAAGTCTGCTGAATCTACACAACAACCCATCAGTTTTTATGGCCTATCATAACTGGCCATACCTGAAAGCTTCAGAGC
This sequence comes from Apogon talboti, assembly GCA_037367365.1. Classification (NCBI taxonomy): domain Eukaryota; kingdom Metazoa; phylum Chordata; class Actinopteri; order Kurtiformes; family Apogonidae; genus Apogon; species Apogon talboti. The sequence goes on along the minus strand of JAPQRQ010000009.1, from coordinate 13,947,099 downwards.
AAATCAGCCATTTTCAAGGGCTGCCGAAAGCTTTGGTCTCACAATTAAGCGGTTAAATGACTGCAATATGAGGTCTGTTGAATCTCTGGTTTGATTTATGGTTGTTCAATTGCACTTACTGTCACTATTTCTATAAAAACAACTGTTAGCTGTCTTTATAGTGTGGTGATAGAAACAGGAATGGCTGTTGGCTTCTGCTTGAGTCATTCAAGGCACATGCACACACCTTTCATCTGCAAACACCTGATTTCCATGCTGTTCCCATGGTGATGGCTATAGGAACCCGGGTAAGACTTAGACACCCACAAAAGAATGACAAAAAGGAGTGAGACAGACAGAAAGAAAGACAGAATGAGTGACCAAAGATATGTGTGACCTGTGGATCATTACAATAAAGAAAATGTTGAGTCTGATGCAGATCCAGGTGCAGATTTACATCAAAGCTACTGTAGCACATATGCATACTTTAAAGAGTATGCAATGTTCTCTTGCTTTGTGCTATAGGTGGACAATACAAGTAAGTTGATATCTTCACCGTGTAGAAAGATGAAGACCCCAGGCACTCTTAAAAGTCCATTAGGTATACATAACAAATGTTTCACAGAGACAGTAGATCCAACAGGTCAGGGTGCTTTGATGACAAATGAGTCCCCTGTAAGTTATACTTCAGAGACCAAGTTTTTCAAAAGATTTTTACCCCATACTGATTTTAGAGGCTGCCCTGAACAGGCCCTGAGTAACTACAAACTGTAGCCATCACAAAACTCATATTGCAAGTAGGATTAAAATAAGTTAAACTTAAGCTGCTGAGACAAACTTTCTTTCATGCTGACTTAGCTGCCTTCTAGCAACTGTTCGCTGTGCTTAGCCCTGAATTAACTCAATACATCAAAACTTCAAAACAAGTTGGAAAACCAACTACAACTGCTATTCTCAATGTAATACACATGGGTAATTACTGCTACTATCAGCTACTGGTGCTCTCTGGTCTATGTCCAATACAAGAAGTGTAATCACTACGGAAAAATCAAACATCCCTATCTCCAGGAAGACTGCAATTACACAAGGTTTATGCAAGTGTATTCATGTGTGTGAGACAGGAGACTGCAGTCAGATTAAATCTAAATTTCCATTATAACGCTATCCTAAATGTCACAATGATAGGGGAAAGAGTCACTTGCTACCGAAAGTCCCTGCAATGTACAATTAGTCAAATAAAACAAGGACATGGTGGTAATAAAATGTGGTATTTCATATACTCCGACTCTTGAACTGAACTCTGGACATTGTCTAAGCATTGCATGGGACAGACATGTGTGATTGCACATGTGGACATGTCAACGTGCACATTCTGCCTACTGGAATAGTGTGGATGAGCTCATGCATGGAAAGATGAAGTAAAATGAATGGACTATTCACACCTATTGACTGGGGAGTCAATGACACATTTATTATGTTACATGAGAATGGGAATAAACAAAATCGGAAGGGGCAGCTATATAACCATCACGCAAGACAAAGTAACTGGAGAAATGATGAGGTCAGGGACTTACGGTCCATATAGGGAGGGGCAGAAATAATTCAACAGATCATAAGTGAGAGACACTACTAGGCTATCCTTTATTTCTAAAACTGTTTTCTGAATATTGGCCAGAATTAAGAGCTACATCTGCTGTCCCTACTGTAATTTAAAGCAGCGTATGACTTTCATCACAAATTTTTTTTCAGATTTGTAAAACCCCAGTGACAGCCTAATTAACACTAATCCATTAGTCTTTCCGTGCTTACACACCTGAAACACTTCCCACACCGTGAATAACTTCGAAGATGACTCCATCATTAACACAGTTCACTTGTTTACATAACAAACCGATACGTCACTTGGGCCTTTTCGGAAATTTTGTCAAAAAGTGCATTATGGGAATGGGAATTTCACACAAGTAATTTTGCTGTCTCTTCGTGAGTGCTGAACCCAAATGTGGCCTTTACCACCGACTATACGCATTCTTTAAAACAACCCTGGTGGACTGGATAATTTTACGTTGTAGCGATCTGGCTTGTTTTCTTGCTGAATCTGTGAGAAACCACTTTCGCTTCCCACAATGCACTTCGTGACAAAAGGCCCGAGTGACGTTTCGGTTTGTTATGTAAACAAGCGGACTGTCTTTATGATGGAGTCATCTTCGAAGTGTTCACCGTGAGGGAACTGATTCAGGTGCGTAAGCACGGAAAGTCTAATGGATTAGTGATAATTACGCTATCACTGGGGTTTTACAAATTTGAAAAAAAAAAATACGACAAAAGTCATACGCTGCTTTAAGGCATGATGTTTTATTACAGACCTTAAAGGAGTGAGAGCACTTAAAATGGATGCTTAGTTGAAAATGATACTGATCTCCTGAACCATAGCATATTTCAGTACCCTGGTATGATTATCAAGCACACAACCTACATAGGACAGAGGTGGTATTTCAGTCAACAATAGATTATAACTCAGTGTCCAGGATTTCTTCCATGCTGGAGAGCTCAGATATACACTGTGGCCTAGGCAACAGATCATAGATATGAAAAGGATGTCATGTGATACTCTTCACCTGTGGTATAACACAGCATGTAGAAAGAGGGGACAGTGAAAGTGATGACAGAGCAGATGAATGATGACGCAGTGCTGTTTAGCTGACTGAATCGGACTCCTTCATGGCAAACATTTGTATTGTGATTGCCTGTACTCCCCCATTCTGCTCTCTACCTCGACCCCTCTATGCCTCGCTCTGCAGTGAGTGAGGTGATGAATGTGTGTGTCTATCTCAGCTCCTATTAATAGTACCAAATGGTGCTGGAGGTGTCAAAGCTAGAGAAGGATGAGCTCTCTCACTCCCTTACACACACACACATATACAGAGTTGAAGCACACTCAACCTGAAAACCCAGATGTAGAAGTGGGGAATAAGTGGGGGTGGGTAGTAGAGAGCAGGGTGAGAGAAATAGGTTAAAGATCATAGACAAAGGCAGCAGCAGAGTTTGAAACAGTGTACTGACAGATTTACTACCCATATGATAAAGCAAACAACCTACAGAAACCCTCAGCATAGCGGGGATGAAGACTGGACTTTTCATTGGAAAGCTGAAGAAACAAAAACACTGACACATACAGCACGTTCACAGACACACTTACAACGATACACTGAGAGACCTGTTTTAATCCTGTCAACAATATTCTCAAGACACATAATGATTCCTTGAAGGAAAAAAGGGTGAATCCACTGTTTGTGTACATATCTGTACCTCGTGAGTTGGTGGCTAGGTCAGCCACTTTCTGAAAGGCATCCAAGAAGGCAGCAACAGCAACCACGGTCGCCCTGAAAGACAGGAGGAAGACAGAGAGTTATCAAAACTACAAAATATTAACATGCCTTTTATATGAAAACACAAAAAAAACCCATCTATATCTGCTAAATGTAGTAAATGTGTGTAGGAACTGTAAGAAAGAAGATTATACAATGACAGGGAATGGCTGGTCAACTTTAAAAAACACACAGATATAGAAAAAAAGACTTAAATTGAACAGATAAATAAAACTATCCTACATTGTGTTCTGAACAGTTGATGACTAGATGTATGTAAAGTAAGCTTACACCAATCTTGATCATTTAAAAATGAAAGTATGTATGCATGCGTGTAAGTTTAAGACCTAAACGTGCCCTGCTGTGTGAGGAATGTCTATGTGATTACTTGGAGACCGCTGGAATCTGTCCAGCTCAGCAGTACAACTCTACCATACTTACAGGTCATTGAAAGGAACTATGTGGGATCTACCCTGTCCGGCTATAAAATAAAAAGGGGGCCTGAGGCTCCTACTTTTTTGTCATCCAGTACAGTTCACCCAGCATTCACAAATTTCCATTTAAAATACTGCTTATGCTGAACAAACTGAAGAAAGGGCAAATCCAGTCAGTTTGTAAAAAAAGAAGTGGAAGGCTGGTGTAATATTACCTTCTGTTTTGCTCATTACAGACACCATCTCTCGCTGGTATCCCGAACGGCGGCCTGTCTGGCTGCCTGACTGACCAGTCATTAAACTAGCTGGCAACAGTCTGCTTCACTGGCAGGCTAACTGACTGGTTAACTGGCCTACTTAAGAAACAACAGCCCTGTCATTAAGATCACAAGTACAGAGATAAAAGGTCCTTCATGTATGTGACACCTGATCTTTTCCGCAGAGGCGACTCTACCTATCAGTTATGCACGCTACAAAAAGAAAGTTTCCACAGCAAACACTGCAACAAATGCTTGTTTGTTTTAACCCTTGTAAACATCGAGTGGCCAGCGGAAATCTTCCATAACACAATATGGGAAATTCCACAAACACTTCAGACACATAGTTTCACAACCAAGCAAAAAAGCTAAATAAAGGGTATTGTGGACTTTCAAGTCTGACTTGAGGATGGACAAAAGAGTTCAGTAAAGTTTACTGCCTATTTCTGTCCACAGACACATGGCTTATGTGGTGAGTTGGTATTATTGATGGATACCTAAATGGGTAGGGAGAAACAGGAGCATCATGGATATCCAAGCTAAGGACCACTGTGTTGTGCACCTTCAAAATGACTTATGAAAGGAAAAGACTGTATTGAGCGTTCAATGCAAAAATCTTATCACACTTGTCAGTCTGAAGACTAACAGCTGTCAGTTGCTGCTGTTGTTGATGATGACAGTTAATGTTTTACAGAGGCCTCCTACGGGTCTGAGAGAAATGGGAAAACAAAAACACAACCGACAAACAGCATATCCCTGATCCCGACAATACTACTTCTGTCTCGTCTCAGCATTTGGACAACAAAAGAACAATCATTTCCTTTATAGCTTAAATATGAATATCGGTTAATAAGTGCTGTGTTGTTGCAGAGCTGACCAGAATATCTATGGGTGTGTCCTGCAAATGGAAAAAGAAACATACACTGAGGCACACACAGATTCCTTTCTATTTAAAGCCCAGCAGTGGCACTAAACCAACGTCCAACTGATATCTGCCTATGTTAATTTATACCTTGTATACAGTGATCTATGGATCACATTTTACATGCATTTATTAATTTCAACAAGTCTGAGTGGTAAATTGTTTAAACTCACACCTGTCCCTAGCGATCCTTGAAGCCACGATAATGTGTATTATTAAATGATTCCACCCATTCACGATAATGACTTTTTAAAAACTCCAACTAGAAACACATGAATTTGACTTTTCCTGTCAATATTTTTCCTATACATAATAAATTGAGTGAATTCATACCTTTTCATCACAGAGAAGTATGATTTTTATTTGGCAATTTTCAGGTACATGTTCATCAACAATGTGGATGGGGAATTCCACCACAAATTACTAGTTTTAATATAGTTTGAATTACCAAAAAAAGATGTTATGTAAAAATCTGATGCTTAAAGGGGTCAGCTCTGCACCTCATGGAAACCATGACCTGATTCTTAACAACATTACTCTTCAAATCAAGCTGCACTGTTTTAGAATCCAGACCATGGACTTTAACATATCTATTCCACATGGCCTTGGCGAAGACAATCTCAACTCCCCATGGACCCTGACGTAGTGCAGTACAGACTTTCTGACAAAGATACATCGAGTGCTGCTGCCCCCGTCTATTCTTAGTTCAACAGAAACTGGAATGTAGCTGTAGTAAATCCGAATCATAGAAAGAGGTTGTGTTTACTTCTCTTTACTTGTTCCAGCTGAAACGTACAGCATGGTTCATGACAGAGGTAATAATGAAGGTAAATTTTATCTATGAATCCACTGTCATAACTGTCCTTCTACAGTCCAAATCTAAATTTTTAGTGCTTGTTTCTGGAGGCCTGACCATAGTTTATGGGCTAAATTTGAAATCTTGAAGTGGTCTGAAAAGTTTAACCAGAAGGGAAAAAGCCGGGGTGTAAGCCTGGCTCTGACACAGCTGCATTAACCATGAGCCACCAAACAAACCAAACACTGACAAGTTAAAAGGAGGCCGTGATTAGAAATCAGCTCGCCTATATTCCTCCCTGCCCTCTTTCTTCAAAGCTGTCTTATGTGCGCATGTGTGTGTCTGATAGTTCCTTAAAACCAGAATGGGCAGAAAAAACACAGTATTTGGACCCAAAAATGACAGAACAACCCTAACACTATAATTGGTTGATTTCCTAGTCACTTTGTGAGAGGGGAGCAGAGGGGCTAAATTACAGAGTAGTCTGTCTTAGAATGTCATTACACACAGACATATGCTGCTACCGCTTCTGGCTGGTCACTTATCCAGTCCAAGGAGAGAAGGTGGGTGTGTTTGTGCTTTACAGTGTATATGTTTGTCCCTTAATGTAGCCTAGTCCTGCAGTAGATTACAGAGGTCCTTGGGTGGGGGGGCACACTGTTATGTAGTGGAAAATGGTAGTTTGGCCAAGTGGCTGGACACAGGCTTTAAAGTGAACAGAAAAGACTTTTTTGTAGGTCACCATGAAGAAACCTAGATAGCACACTTTTATTAGTGCTCCAGCAGCAAGGGCATCATTATAGCCCGCCATATGCCGCAACCACAGCAGCCAGGAGCAGAGGAAACAGCTCGTCCAAAATACTAAAACATGGTATGAATGTACTGTAAAGCCAGGCTGAAGCTTCCACCACTAGTTTCTAATCGGGATATTGTGATTGTGAAATTCTGTGCCAATACTCGTACGGGATAAGATTAAAATAACAATTTGGCTGGGTAGGAAATTAATGAATGAATGAGAAAGAATCCTCACTCTAAGTGAATTGATTTCAGATTTTCCTCCTTAATTGCACTATTTCCGAATGAACACAAATTCAATCATAGAAATATAAATTTATCAAACAACTATGAATATAACACAAAAGATAAACATCTCACAGTCATCAGTAGACACCATCTTATTTGTAGGTGGCAATCAACAAAGCTAGATAGTGGGCAATAATGATGTTCTGCTGATATACAGTGTATCAGTGCATCTATGGTTTATAGGTGGTAAAATGAGAGATAAACACTGCTTGGGTAAAATAGAAGTCTAACTATCATTTATGAACATCGATATCTGTTTTGCACAGAGAAAGGAAACTCTGATTACTTTAAAAGGGTGTTTTTCATTACGTACATTATGAACACAATACATTCCACTTTCTCTCATCACTGTATCTGTGAACATCAAAGATCTGTTTCATCAGATATACTTCCTCTTTCAATGTGTACAATTCAACTGCCAACAATGCTTTGGCAAATAATGAGCAAGAGCACATAGAATGCGTCATCTCCCTGTCTGAGGTTTACTTGCCAACTTACCTTTTGACTAGTACAATAATCAGTGACGGGCAGATTTGTTCTTTTACCATTCTCAGTGTCCAGACATAGAGACAACCTATTGCCAAACAGTCAGTCATTAGCAACAAGGCTGCAAATACTCCCCTGAGCTTTGGCATGGCAGGGTCACATATTTAACCCTGGAATGATGGAGACACTTGAATAACATATCACAATTAATCAGACTTACTACTGAGAAAATGGAAGAATGGGACACTGAGTGGCCCCTGGAAGGCATTGTTAAGTCTCTGAGCCTTTATACTACTGTCAGAAGTAGTCTGTAGGAGGACACGTGGACACTTAAATAGCTAGAGAACTGCCATGTACTGTTAATCAAAGAATAATTTAGACCACAGGGCATCCATCTTTACAGTACTTGTGGGACAATAAGCTTTTATTTCAGCCGTCATAAGTTGTTTGTGTCCTGACACGTGGCCACTTAAAACCAACTGAGTGGTGGATGCGATTGGCATCTATTGTTAGCATTAGACTTTGAAAATTTTTGGCAGGAGGTGTGTAAACTTACAGGGTCAGGAAGACAACGTAAATCAGGCTTAAATAGGACTTTAAGGGAATAAGGGCATGTAATGACCTCTGTGCGCTATTGTGACGCTATTAGTCCTTTATGTAAACTGTCATTGCTGGTTAGTCTGAAGACACGTGGCTACTTCGAATTTTTTAAGAAGGGAATTGACAGTGACATCTACTGATAAATCCCAGAGGAAGTGAAAAACCTGTTTGAGGCTGATGTGTGTGCATCAGAGATGTTATGCAACAGCAACACTGATATTTTGTTAACCTGGAGTAACATTGGTTTTACTTTACATAACACCATCCATATATTTCTATGTCTAAATAGTTACAGAAAAGCACAAGCTCAAGAGCCAATGTACTTTATCAGTGAATTGAAAGAACTAAATGAGTTTAAAGGTAAACACAGATATTGATTTTCCTTCTTGTCTACAGCAGTGGTCAGTTCTGTACTTATTGAACACACAGTAACATATAAATGCTGTACGTGCTCACAAACACACTCTCACCTGAGCTGCGACTGCAGTTTGCCTGCCTTGGCGATAAAGTCCTCCCAAATTGGATAGCTGCTCTGTGGGGGCAAACAGAGACATAAACATGAATAACCCAATCATGAGAGCAGATTTCACTATTCCCAGAGTTACATAACTGTTCAGAAACCAACATGAGGCCACTGATGCCTCCCTTCACCTGTAGGGCATTAATAGGGATAAAAGGAAATCTGAGAATCTGAGCTGCTGCTAATGGACAAAAGTTGGCTGGGCTGTATGTGCTTGATAACAGCTTTTAACTGAAACAAATTACTTCCAAATATTTCCACTGACGACTCTGATTTTTATTCTCCATCGACATGTCTCCTGTTGGTTTTCTGAAGTTTTAATGTACTGGGTTACATATAAGTGGGAGGAAAGGCATTTCTGCCATGTCCTGTATGTTTTAATGGGTCACAGCCCTATTTTGGAATGAACTCCACACAACAGCAGTACTATTACTATGTTATAATGAGCATGAGTCCCAATGGGGGTCTAAATTTACCTAATTTAGGTCCAGGGCTGAAAATAGTTCAAGAGTCTTTACCCAAACAATCAAAGATATGAAATGGTCTAATGAGCTGAAAAAAGTGAAGCACATGAGAAGGCTTTAGTAGCTGGACAGAGGGTAGAGCAATGAATCTTGCATGACCAAATGTTTGTCACTAATGTGTTACTACCATCAGGGCCCCGAGGAATGTCTTGTTATGCTGTCAAACATTACACCAAACAACAAATCCAACTGTCTGCAACTAACAGTCTCTTTCACATTACATATGATCCTTCAAGAGTCTGTCCTCACTCAAGAATATAGAACTTGTACTTTAATAGACAGAATTTGACTTGTTTTCATTAATAGTGTTGTTTGCGTGGCAGCATTGTTACTTGACAGTTAAGACACAGAGGGTTCTTGAACTACTAGGTCACCACGCTGAGAAGTGCTGAATGTCTGAGTGGTATTCATAACAAACTTTCTTACTCAAGTACATCTGATGGTTGGCCATTTGACCTACACATGTCAAAGCCTTCAGGCCCTATGGGTAATTTTCTACCCTGACAGATAGATTCCTGAGATTCCTTCAGGCCTTACAACAGCTGGGAAATCTGCTAATTGTCTCATCAGACGACCTCTGTCAAAAATAACATCAAAAAAATAAGATGCCCTAGTTTAGACTGACAACTGTCCTGGTTAGACTTCATCCTGTTTGCATTCATCTTAAATTGGAACAGAAAAATACAATGAATTTACATTATCAAAGTAGATGTTAACTAATAAATGCACTTTAAAGCGGTTTTCGAGGTAAAATACCTCAATTTTCTATTTATTGAAAATAACATAGCATAAATTTCAATTCGGATGATTATTTTACGGATAGTATTTAGCTAGCTTTGATTTAATGCAAATTTCCGTGACATAAACAGATTGTTTATCTATAGAAGGAGCGTAGATCTATAAGTAGCAGCTCTATGAACGACAGGGCGCTGTTTACGGAGTTAACTAGCTAGTTAAGTTGTGTTACTGAGTAGTTTAGCGGCTAGCTTGTGCTGTAAAGTTGTTTTTAACTTACTTTCATGTCTCCGATAACAGTCTGGAAGAGTCCTCCGAGCGCGCTGCATTCCTTTTCGATAACAGCCTCCATTTTCAGGACCAACTCCAACGGTCAGTCCCGACTCGGTGAGCCGCTTTCAGTTCGCCACCTCCGCTCTCCGGAAAGAGGCAAAAACTTCAAAAAAACCACCAGAAACGAACGAACAATATATGCTAAACTGTGCTGCTTCCTAAAACACAAAGAGCCGGCTCTAGGTGAAAAGAAAGAAACAAGCCCGGAGGTCTGGAGGAGCTGGACCGTTCACTACGAATCAAAAGAAGCCGTTTGGACCAAAAGAGACATTTAAATCCCCCTCTCCCCTCCACGCCGCCCCGGTTAGACCCATGGCCGGACCCCGAGGATACTCTGCTGTAGTCTACTTGTACACAAAGCAAAATAATCCACGGTGTTTAGGTGATAACGCTGTTCCTATCTTGTAAGGTAAATACCGACACTCAGCGGACTCTCGCTACCTCCTGAGCACTGACCGAGAAATAACCGAGACGGAGGAAAAACGCACTAAGTTGGAGGAAGACTAGTGAAAACATGGTACTTCCGGTTTAGCACTCTCCTTAAAAATAAAACAGCTATAAACAATATTTGGTATTAAAAAATCAAACTCATTTGATAGGGCGATCTATTTATTTGTTTGTTTGTTCGTTCATTGCCCTGTGGTATGTTTTACACTCTGTTCAATGTCACTGAAAAAGTAAGTTTACCATGAAGAAAAATGTACTTCAAAACCATTTTCATGATGCACATGTAGTGAAACAAAAATCCACATAGATGTTGACATAGTGTGACAATAATGTAATAAATAAATGTGAAATGCTCTTTAAAAACATTATAATGATACCTGAATATACAAAAAATAAACATGTTTACAGACAGTTACTAAAAAAACCCACCTAATACAAAAGTATACATTTTCCATAAAAAATACATTCAAACATTATGATAGATTTCGTGGCTAAAATCAAAAACAAAAAAACACATAATTTTGTGAAATAGTGTGACAATAATGTAATAAATAAATGCGTCATAGAACGCTGTATGCCAGGCCGTCACTGTGGAACGGTGAACTGACAGCGTCTGAAAAATATTAAAAATGTGAAAGCGTGGTTTTAACAGAAGACAATGCTTTTATTATGAAGAGAAGATCACCTCACATCCGGTGCATTTCTTAGGTTTTGACTGGATGAGGTCATGAACAGAGCACAGGGGAGGTAAACCGCTGCTGACGGGGTTTGATGTTTTCACTCTGCAACATAACCAAAGTTACAAGCTTTATTAAATACAAAAACAACTACATTTCAACGTCTTAAGGGGCTTGGATTAAAGTAAGGATTTTTCTCCTTCAGGGAATTTAATGAAAATCAAATGTGCTGGAATGTGAACAGTGCGAGATTCAAACACCACAGGTTAAAGGTGAAGCACCTCCAACATGTTTAATGTAGATTGTGACAATATTTTTTCTACATGCATATTGAATAAGTAAGGAATAGGAATACAAAAAGTTGACGGTAATGGGAGACATCTAGTGGCTAAAAGCAAAACAAGAAACCACATGTGAAGTAATGTAATAAATAAATTTGTTCCCAGATGCTTCATTTAAAAAACATTTTAAAATAGTAAGTTTTCCGTGAAGAAAAAATTACTTTTACAACAATATAATGGATATCTAGTGGCTAAAACAAACAAAAAAAAAACCAAACACACAATTTAGTGAAATAATGTGGTAATAATGTGATAAATAAGTATGGTCATAGATAATTACTTCAATAAATACAATGGAAATGTAAATTTCTTACAAAGAAAGTATACTTTAAATGCGTTATAGGATTTATAAATCAAAATAAAATATATACTCACCATTTTCAGTTTAATATATATTGCCATATCATTCAGCTATAAAATAGTTGAATTACAATAAAAAAAAGAAAATATATTGGTATGTATACAGATATGCTTTTACTTTGTCTACATTAAATTCAAGCAGACACACTATTTCACTAACTTAAAAAGTACATTATAACCACAGCTAAGACATTTTTACACAAAATGTTCACATATTCAAACTGTGCTCTTGTGCCCTGACATGGTTCCCTGTTAGGACGTGAAGTCTCCTCTTTGGCGACTCTCAGTGGTAGGTTTTAAAAGAACAACACACAAAAAACAGAAATGCACACTGACTCATGGATCAGAGATTAACTTTATCCTCAAAACTTTTATTTCTGTAGTTCGATGCATTTAAAACAAAAGCATGTCTCAAAAAAAAGACATTTTATAACCATATTAAATTACTAACAGTATTAAATTACTAACAGTATAACTTATTGGCCTAACACAAATAAACAAAACATAACAAAGAATATAAAACTAAAAACAAATGATTATTATAGTTACTGATTTGTTTTATGAAGCATAAGCAGTTACAGGTCAAACACTAAAAACACTAATCAAATGTTTCATTAGTAAAGATAACCACTTAATACAACATAATAAATGATAATAGATTTTTACTTTAATGTCAGATGAAATGATTTGTTAGCTGTCAGTCCCAACCTCTAGAATGACAAATTTATTCAACCTAGACTTTAAATTATTTTTAATAACTGTTTTAATTGGTTTGTGTAAGCCTACATATTGTAGGAATTAAGACTTATCTCACAAACTTTGAGCAGTATAAGATTTCTTCACATGACAAATATTAATTGAATATATACTGCAGTGACCATATTGTGAGGAAAAAAATTAGATGAAAGAAATTTTAACTCAAAGTGCTCACAATACAAAAAAAATCAAAACTTATTATCTGAAATATAACCTTAAATAATGGCCACTTAGAAATGTAATAATAGTCATATTAAATATAGAGTGAGTTTACGGCTCTTTAGCACCAAGGTTTCTTAATCTCAATTGTGTTTTTTGTGCATAACAAAAGAACAGCATGTTTGTGTGGCCATGGGAATGGAAACTACTGTATGTCTATCAATGTGGATTCAGAAATTAGGGGAATGGAGGAAGAAACTTCAAACGTCTGACAACCTTCCTCCGATAACCATCACAGACATTTGCAGAAGATGTTAAAGTGAAACAAGCAAAGCAGTAGCGACTAGAATATCACTCAGAATTACAGTATATTCTGCAAAATGGTGTTCAGGCTCAGTTACTACAAACACGACCAACAGCTCACTTCTTATGTCTGTGATAGTATTATTGTCCAGAAACGAACATTTTGGACTTTTCAGTTTTTCTTTGACCTTAAAAAGAAGCAGTACTCTCTATCGAGCCTCAAATGTGACTGATGACTTAATAGAGCATTAAGTTATGTAGAAGTTGTAAAATGAGTTTATTTTGGTGTTGCCGTTTACATTCTCCACCTCTTGAAGCCCATCACCATACTGCAACCATAGCATAGTGTCACCACAAATGCAAATATCTGAAAGAAAAGTCAAGGGAAGAAAATAGATTAGATTTCAGATCCATGCAAATGCTAACAATAATATTTAACCAGTAACAAACGGTGGGACATCTACATGTTAGCCAGGTTTATATTTTGGGTCAGCACAGGGACCTGGGTCCTCAGTACTGTTTCTGCTATCTAAAAGAAAGCTGTTACCTTCTATTTTTATCAGAACTTTTATTGCCAGAGAGTTGTAGCTGATAGCAGAACAATACATTCACACACACATACCTCTGTTTAAAGTGGCAGCAAGGACATTTTTACATGTTATCCATAAGTGCATGCAAAGGTTTAACCCTTAAAGGCCTAGAACTACTTTTGTGGAGCCTTATAAATAATTTTTTAGGCGTATTTTTGGATATTTCATTTATTGACCATGTAGATGTTCATAAAAGCTCAGTTAATTCAACTGTTATCAGAGGAAAAATGTTTAGTCTTTTTAAGCAAATATAATGTAAGTGAACACAGAAACAAGTGTCTATAACCACGAGTTTCATTGATGAGTCAATATTACAGAAGATGTCACTGTTTCCACATTAGTGGTTCAAAAACTGTTAAACATTTTAGATCAATAGATGTTTTTCATCCCCGGCGGCTGTTTAGTCTTCCAGTAGGATGGTTAATTTGTTCATGCACATACATGACTGAGCTTCTTCTGACAGGGCTGAAACCTGACTTGGAGTATTGACGTTATACCTCGTATTAGATGGGCACCTTTAAATCTAATAATTCTCTATTAGGACTAAAATACTGGGATGCATCACACCTACAATTTGTAGGATTTGCCATTGTAATGATAAAAAGTTTAAGTCATTTGTTGTCAGTACAGGTCAAATTAATATATTTTTTTAATGTTTGAGGGCTAATTTTACTTCCTTACTGAGAACTGATGAAACCAAAAGGTTACATGTGGGTTAAAATGGTTATTTATCATCAGAACATGAACATTTCTGAGGTGTTGAGATAGAACATTAAAGATAATTACACTGATAAAAGACATTTTCAGCGTTGAGTGAAATTATGTCATAACACACTCTAATGCATTTTGTAAGTGTTTTAGATGACAATGTAAACAAAACTAACCCTTAAGATGAAAGAAAATGATTATGACAGATATTTTTTTGCAATTTAAAATCATAAAATGACATTTGTTTTTCTTATTTTTTAACCCATTCCCGTTAGCCATGCACACATGAATTCAGTGCATCCCAATACTTTTGTCCTTATAGTGTCTAAACTCTACTGAAGATGAATGTCCCTACCTTTGACTTTGACGTATCACAGTCATAATATTAAGATAAGATTTTGCATGAAAAGGCCGAGGACCCCATTGACCAGAATGCACTGAGCTATGTGGTGTTAATTACATCCATCTATCCATTTTCTGAAGCGCTTAGTCCTTGTGAATGTATACAGAAAAACAAACATCCGTTCTCACATTCACACCATTTAGATTGACCAAAATCCATATATTATGCATGCAAATATGCAAAATGACCAACTATAAGTGACATATTCAATACTCACCGTAGCTGCCACGTTAATACTGTATTGATTTCCACTCAGGACGGTGAAAATGTTGCCCCGAGGATGCGTAATACACAACACAGCTTCAGTGCTGTTCGGCAGTGGCTTGATGATGGCGTGAGCTCCTCCATTGGCTGCTGTAGTTGCTGCCTCTAACACAAAGGCACCAAAGTAGAAGAGCAAAGCTACGAAATGGTAAACCACATCCTGAGAGAAAGAACAGACAATGCATTGGAAATTAATTTGCAGAGGAGTTTCAGATTTCAGGTGAATTACAGACAAAAGCAATGTGAAAGTTTTCTGCATTCGGGAACAAACACTGATCAGCATGAGTTTCATTCTGCATACACTGCAGCACTTTACACAATACAAACAATTGAGCTTTTGCATTTAAACAAAGCATTTTAGCAGCTCGGCCAGCGAAGAAGTACACTTTTTAAAAAAGCATTGTGCAGCATAACATGATAAATATCAAGATTGCAAAAATAAAGAACAAAAGAGATTTTGTGGGAAGGGGAAGAAAACAGCAGGCTAGAGAAGAAGCCCCAAAATACAGAGAAACAGAAGACAGAAGGCGTGTCAGAGAGTAAAGAAGGTTAATGAGAGTTTGTATTGTCGACTCTGTGAGCTAGGCGGGACTACAGGCAGGCCTTTGTTGTGTTTCGGTGTGAGCTCATCATCCATGTCACTCATTGTTCAGCCGATAACAAACAACCCCACATGCCTGACTACTCCTGGGAGCAGAGCATGGAGCCCTGGGCAAGGCTGTCTCTGTCTGAGAGCCCAGACCTGACACAGTACCCTCTACAATGACATAACACAAGGACATGGCACCGCTTTAGAAAAGTCCTTTAAGGATGATTTAACAGAGTCAGAGAGGTAATGTTAAAGACGCATGTCACAGTAACAATATATTACAACAAGCAGATATAAAGACTTATCCTCAAATGGGCCAAATATTGTTTTGATATACTATTCCCCCCCCCCCCCAAAAAAAAAAAAAATGTATGCAGTGATCCAACATTTATAGTTCTTATTTAATGTGTAGACAGGTCATAACACAACTTGTACCGCTACAAGACCGACCTACAGTTTTGCCATTCAACTAGATCTCTGACCTTAACACGCCCAACAACATTAGCTGCCATGACGATTCCCAAACACTGATGGCTGTTTTAGATTTACGTCTGTTTGAACAGCGTGGGTTTTTCCTGCATATAAAAATCTCTTGTTTCACAGTCCCGTATAACATAATATTGCAGTCATGTCTTACTTCTATTCAAGATTTAATTTCCTTATTCTAAAAGCTGTCTACCAGTTTAATTATGCATATATTTTACATCTCTTTGCCTTTTTCTTTCCTTTCCTGTCATCTCCTATTGCATTTGGTGTTATACCCTCCTGAAACCCAGCAATGCATTTTTGTCCTCTGTAGGAGACAAGCTTTTCACAGCTTTACTTAAGGAAGAATATGCTGTCCACTGCAAAGGACACTCCATTGAAAAAAAATTAAAAACTGCTGCATCATGCTATTTCCAAATATTTAATGTAAAAACCAAAAGTTTTACTTTCCTGGGTCTCACGAGAATATTATATATTTAGTATTCAATCCACAATGCCTTAATAATTCCATGTCAGGTTTAATCTCAAATTGACTTTCAAAGTAAATATTACAAGTGAGTGAAACTAAAATAACTTGTATAATGTTGACTCCAGAGTTTGATGGATGAAATGCTGCATAGATTAGGTTAAAAAACACAGACGAAATGATGGAGGCACTGACTAATTCATCATGACCTTTATCTAAGGCTTACCAAGGCATTCCAGTCGGTGTTGATACGATCAGCCAGGCCGGTGACGAGGAGCATGAGGTAGGCAGAGGACAGAAAGAAGGTGGTGAGGGACACAAACATCACCCAGCCCTGCAACAAAGGCACCGGCACGTTGGAGGAAGCCACCAGGATCCATACTAAACCACCGAACACCTGAGGAAACAAACAAACAGGTTGCAGTGTCACCTTGAATTCACCTATTAGGATCCATTTACCCATTAATTATATTTCAGTGTGTACATTTGTGCAGTTACAAATCCTAAATCAGTCTGTATACTCCCACGCATGAAACTCACCTGGTATGATTATGTAGGCAAACACTAGACAGGGTATTAATGTAGTGTTAAAAACCAGTTACTAGTCTGACTGGACTGCATTTCTTAAGATGTCAACAAAGCAAAGCTGATCAGTTACATCTTGCTAATTCTCTACTCACTTATAACAGAAATACCAACCCCTACACTGGTCCGTTTTAGAAGAGTTGTGCATCCTTCTATGCACAATACATGTATTTTTGCAATATTTTAAAAATATGCCCTCCCTCAGGCTAAAAACAACCTGTTGCTTTTTATCTTCATAGCTAAGCTGGACACTATGAGGTTAGATTTTACACGATAACAGACGGTGGTTCCATTATGCACAGTCAGAGTAACAAATAACTGACTGATACCATCTTGGTTTGTTTTGGAAAAAATGAGAACCTTTCAAGAAAATGCAAACACTATTCTCTTATAAATTTTTCCAAAACTCAACACTACACCTACTATGAGACAGTTTCTGTAGATGCTAATAGACAAATAAACATCTAACCTTTAATTCCAGGCCTATAGATAAATAATAAAACCCAAACAGGCTTTAACACATATGGCAGGTGAAGTGACTGTATTGTAGAGGTCACCTTGCAGGGCTAAAGAGTATATAGGTGGGATGCAACAGATCAAACCAAAATGACATTAAGTGATCGTGAAAATGTCCTTTGAGGTCACATTTCCACGCTTTGGCTGTCAAACACACAGTCTATGGTAACCAGTGAGTCGATGGGTGCGTTGGTAATGTTTAGCAGACATACCACAGCTGTGCTTTTGCATAGGCTGTAAAATAAAGAGTAACTGGACTGGATTGAGCAAATCAGTTATTAACACAGAAATAGGCACTCTGAAACAGGCGAGGTAGGGCATTTTTACACAAACGAGGTCAAGGAGGAGAAAAAAATATATCTCACAGCCTTATAACCCCCATAATAACCATCTATTAATACTTACTATCTCTAAACAGACCAGGGCTCCTGAGTAAGTCCGTAATACTTCGAGTCCCAAAGGTAAAGAAATAGTTGGAGCTGGGAACGAGGTGGCAGCGGGATTAGTGGCTGGTTCCGACATCTCTCTGTCTCCCTCTGTCTTCTGTCTGTCTCCCCCCTCTCCTCTGGCTCTCTCCCTCTATCCTCCACCGACAAGACTCCCGTTAAACAAAGGACGACAGGAGCGGGCAAAATTCCTACGGAGTCATGTGTCCCCCAAACAGGTCGGACAGGTGCACCGGCCACTCCCTGGAAGCGGATGAGGCGTTCATGGACCGCAGCTCAGCTCAGACATACAAAAACACGGGAATTGTTTTGGAAATAAAGAAAGAGAAGAAAACGAGGAAAGAAAGAAAAATGACAGTCTTAAAAGCACAAGCTAAAGTAGTATAGACTTGTTATAATTATATGCATTATTGCATGTAATTCAATTGTATGTAATGTTAAATATTGTAATGTTTTTGTATTGTTATCTCTGCAGTGCAGTAAGCAAACCAACTCCAGACAAAGAGGTTAAATACAAACTATAATCTAAAATAATCAATTTTTAATAAAAAAAAACATTTTTTGGAATTCTTAAAAAATACAAATTGCAATATTTATCTTAGAGTAAAATACATGAGTCATGTTGTTGCCCTTGTGATTCATTTATTGGGTAGAAGTTGCAGAGTACAACAGATAAGCCTAAGACTATTTATCATAAATAGCAAGTGAATACATTTATTCATGTGAGCTCAGGTAAACCATGCACACTATCACTGATAATGATAGGCTAATAAATATTGTTTCCCAAGAGTAAGCCTACCTATATGGCTTGATATCAGTCAGGTAGCATAAAGTATGTAATAAAAAGTTTGACAGCTTATGTGCACTGGTGAAATGGGACACTGCTTTACTCTTTTGGTTGTTATTGTGCCTTATGTAGTCCCCACACCTTGCCTGTTATATTTCCAGTTGCAACAGCAGCTAAAGGCAATGCATTTACTTGCAATCTTTTGGAGTATGTTAGTGACAATAGTGCTGGTAGAATTAAACATTAGGTATCAGTGATTTCTTACACAGTTAGCAAAGAAATTAGGTCGAAGAAACAATGGTGGGTACTGACTAACCTTCACTGGGTAGGAGCAAAGACATTAGATAAATATTTGTTTAAACCTGAGAACAGAGGCACTGATTTACCATCTGATTTCTAACTGTATGCACTGTAGTGTGTTGTGTGTATGCAGTAAAACATGGAACAGAAGCATTAGCATTTAAGGGTATTTTTGTAAAACAACAGTTTGAGAAGTAATTTATTTTACTGTGTCAGTTGAGAACAGTGGTTTCCTGTGTCACCACTGGCACAGTTAATGTTTAGCTTGTTTTGGGTTAAGTGAACCAATGTTTACTTGACCTCAGTTTAGTGTGGCCAATCATTAAAATCAATGAAAGGCTCATAAAAACCGGTGTCCTATCATTATGCCATTGTTCATAAGACTACCTGTTGAAATGTAAATCACTCCTCATTGGTGATGTTCGGTCTTTAAGAAAATGGTCGATAAAGACATACAAAGCACATATTTGACTTTGATCATTGTACATAGATAGACCTTTTGCCTAGTTTGCCTCTGGAGATTTCACTTCTATCCAAAGTGTATGGGATAGAGCAGATGAGAAACCCTCCTTCAGAGCAAACTGGATTCCTGAACTTTATGGTAAAGTTCTAAATTCAGGATTTAAACCTTGAAAGTGTGAAATAAACAAATCACTTAGTTACTGAAGCTTCTGTATTTATTGTCTTTTTTTTTCTTTTTTTTTAGAAAAACAGGATTATACACAATAACTTTAACAATGCTGGATATAGTTTATATGGGTATCAAATACATTTTGACTAATGTAATTCTCTGTAAAAGAAGGGACAAATGCAGTTTTTGTTAAAATACATTGGACACAAAGCTGTTTATGTAATTATATGACACCTTATCAATATAAACCGGACAAAGCATGCATGTTATTTTTCTTCTAACAGCTTGCATCCAAATATTTACATTCATTAAGTAGCTGAAAATTTGAAAGCTGCTACCTGAAACTTAAGCCTCACAAACGTATGACAAAGCCAGGTTACAGTTATTGTCATTCCATCCTGCTGGATCATTGTCCGTTTTATGTGTGTGTGCACAGTCCTCAGTATTACCAGCATTATTTGGTTCCCCTTCCATCCAAAATCCATCCCCTACCAGCCTGGTCCCATCCACCCACTTCCATCTGCCCTCTGTCACACTGTCAGACAGACCGATCCAGCTGTCTTCATAAAAATTGCATATAAAGTCCAGTACTTCTTTTGTAGTCACAATTGCCAGGCGACCCCCTCTTCTTACACAGTCTTGCTTGCTGTTCTGCCAGGATTTACCCTCTCCTTTAGCAGAGAAGTAGTAGCATTTGTTGTTGAATCGTATCCATTGCCGCTTGCAGAGTTGAAGCTGAAGTTGAACTAAAAATATAGAGAGTATTTTAGTCAGTGTGACCCTGAAACACATTAATTCATTACCGTCACATGAGTATCAACTAATTTAAAAGACCATCTGGCTTGGCCTGCAGATTTCCAGAATAATAAAATATTTGGAGTAAATCTTTCATGCACCAAGAAACACGATGACTAGGGGAGATGCTATTTTGGATACATGATTTTTTGATTTATGTTTATTAGAAGTTCTGTGTAATACTACAAAAAAGGTAAGACAGTACAAGATTTCACAGAGCAGTGCATCACTAACTGTAAGTTGTACATGCACCACACAAGCCCTTAACAAATAAGTAAAATAAAATGAAAAACAAGAGTTGAAATCATATTAAATGCCTATTAAAATGTATTTTGTAATCAATCCTCTTTGAAGATGAGAATTTAACTCCACATGGCTTATTCAGTTTCAATATTACATTATGCACAAATACAAATGTAAGTAAATGTCTTACCGCTTCCCTTAAGTTCAGTGACTTCACTCTGTAATGCATCGCGAGTTGCAGCCACACTGTTATAGTGGCTCTGCAGCAGCTCCATTTCTTTAGACACGTTGTTGGCAGTAATCTTCAGTTGCTCTGTCTCATTTCTTAGAGCATCTCTTTCTTCGGTCATCGAGTTTAACTGGGTCTGTAACTGGTCTCTGGTTTCTGACACGTTGTCAGCATTAATCTTTAGTTGCTTGGTCTCATTTCTCAGAGCATCTCTTTCTCTAGTCAAAGAGCTGAAATTAGTCTGTAACTGGTCTCTGGTTTCTGAGAGGTTGTTGACATCAATCTTAAGTTGCTCTGTTTGATTTCTAAGGGCATCTCTTTCTTTAGTCAAAGAGTTGCTGTTGGTCTGTAACTGGTCTCTGGTTCCTGAGAGTTTGTTGACATCAATCTTAAGATGCTCTGTTTCATTTCTAAGGGCATCTCTTTCTTTAGTCAAAGAGTTGAACTTGTTCTGTAGCTGGTCTCTGCTGTCTAACAGGTTGTCGGCATTAATCTTCATTTGCTTTGTCTCATTTCTGAGGGCATCTCTTTCTTCTGTCAGAGACTTAAACTTGGTCTCTATCTGGTCTCTGCTCTCTGACAGGTTGTTGAAGTTCATCTGTAACTGGATCCACTGAGAGGACAGGTTTTCACCATTGAGCCGACTCATATGCAGTTGGTCCCAATAACTCTTGGCGCGGGAACCTGCAACCAGATCATTAAAATCCATTAAAAGACCTTGACGTCATCAAATCTACACCAGACTTAACTAAATTATTTACATATTTAGTATTGTTTACTTCTAGTTATTGTTGGTTATGCACTATAAACTCTGATTAGGATGACATATGTAGTATAAAAAGTAATCCCAGTACTCTTATAGTTAATAAATCCTATACTGTACATAGCACTGCACTCACCCTGGGCAATCAAGATAAAAGTCATAACCAGTAGAAGACACAGCAGCCCAAGAAACACTGCCGCAGTTCTAGTCCTCCACGCTGAAATCACACATTACCACAAGACATTAAAAACAAATCGACGTTATATTTAAAGTTAAAGCTGGGTTTCAATCTGGCCCTTCTGCACGTCTTCTCCTCTGTTTAGGACAAAAAAAAAAAACTGCCTAAATGCTGTAAAAAGAAGTCATTGCAGATGTTAAATTGTTGCCAGATGATTTAGTTATTTGTAGTACTTTGCATTTCTTTTTAGATATCAAACTATTTATAATTACTGCAAGATTTGTTATTAAAAATGGTTTTGTCGCTGTGTGGATATGGTTTTGCATGCATTCTTACCTGAAGTTTGAAATGCCCCACCGCATTTTGATTTGTTGTCAGTTTTGATCAGATCTAAAGTACTTCCTCTAATCTCTTCTGACTTGCTGTTGAATAGCACTGGCATGTCTCAGATTAGAGATCACAGTTCCCCGTCTGCTCTGGTCTTGTGCTATCCAGGAACTGAATTTCCAAATGGTGTTAAGACCTTTCTTATAAAGGCTCAATGATCTGCTGACACAGCACATACATGGGCTATGAGACGAATCTGAAACTTTTAGAATTTCCTGGTTTTCTAGTCATTTGGTCTGGTCATTACCAAGTTACACATAAACACAGTACTACGGATACAACCTCTTAGACCATAGGTAAAACATTACTTTATGAAAGTTACAAAGCTGAAACGGTTTCATGTCGCATGGTTGTATAATGTGTGTATCTGGTAATTGAACCTGGTTTTCTGCATTAACTGGTCATCAAATATGACATTGTTTACAGTCGCAGATGATAACACATGAACCGTTCTAATCTTTAAAATCTACACTGAACACAGCCATGTTACCATGTCTGAAAAATGACGTATGCGAACCTTTGGCGCCTGAACTTCCTTTTGTAGAAATAAGCATTTTCTGTGCCTGTAAACCACAACATTCAGGAGGAACTTTATTTACTTTATTGACTTTAGCTCAGCAATAACCTTGAGATGCCTGGTGTAAATGGGTCACTTGAGATCAATCCACAGCTTCTTTCTTAAAGGTAAAGGAGTGGGAAATTATTGGTTCAATCAAGTAGTGAAGTTAGAGACTTCAAATGTATGAGGCGTTTGTCTACACTGGTGTTTGGTTTGTTCATTCTGGGCCTTTTAAATAAATGAAATGGATATTAAGACACACATTGACCATGTTAAGGATGAAGATCTGTAGTGGGTCCCGAGTGCCCACAATGGCACCTCACTGTTCTTAATCTGCTTAGTGATGATACTAATGTTAGATGCTGTGTGTATTAGGATGTGTAAAATGCAAACTGAATCTGCTTATGGAAATGATAAAGTGAGTTAATCCTTTTATTAAGACTAAAATATAGACTAGATGGTAATGCACTTTACTGCTAGATTCCACTCACCATAAAATGAAAAAAGAGAAACATGGCAGACTTAAGGCGACCACTTCCAGCTACTACCAAGTTCTAATCTAAATCTTAACCTCCTAACACCCAGGAGCCCCACAGGTTTTTGAGTTTTGGCTTTTTTTAATTAAATAATTGCTTATATTGGAAACATCATGATGC
>JAPQRQ010000009.1:13900898-13920822 GCA_037367365.1 Apogon talboti | reverse complement strand
ATTGCTTATATTGGAAACATCATGATGCAACAGTTTTTTCAGATGCATTCTTAAAAAATTTTATGGAATGTCATTTGAGGTGTACAGTTATTTCTTTTTCTTTTTTTTTTTGTATAAAGCTGTGAATTTCTTGTCCTCATATGTGGACAGAGGGTCCTAGAAGGTTAAACGTTGAACATTAAGATCTGGACTCTGACTGGTCCCCTCCAAATGAACTTTTTTTTTTTTAAACCATTCTGCAGTAAAGTTAGTCAATTTTGATGTTTAGTGATAATTGGACATCTCTGCGCTACTCAAATTCACACTGTGGTGTTGTTTCCACAGGTTAGGTAAATATACAACACATTTAAGCTTAAGATCTGAATGCAGAGAGTCATAAATTATTATTTTTTCTAACCATTACATGTTTTAATGAGAATCTAGAATTATATATATTATTATCATAGAATAGAACTGAACAGAATAGAGTAGAACAGAATACAATAGAATACAAAACAATGCAATACAATAGAACAAGTCGGGGCTTGCAGATCAGAAATGGGAACTGATATTAGATGACGCAGTTACAGGGCAGTCAGCAAAAGTGGTTCCTTATTTTGTAAAATAATCTAATGCCAACACACGTTTATTGCGAAAACATGTTAAGAAACTCTTTTGGGAAGCTGCCTTGTCATTTACCACACAGCTGCTTATATTACCGGCTTTTGGATGCAGCTGTAACATGTTATAATAACCATATACAATATCATTAATAACCTGATAGCCTTTAAGTAATAGTGGATCTCAACAGATTTTTTCCACTTTGGCATCCATTTGAGTTCATTTGAGCCACTCAGTAACAACTGGCTGCCATTGTGTAGCAGAGGGACATAGATCAGTACATCCACAGCTTGGTAATGGTGCACCAGAAAATCTACTAATGTACTCACCTGCCTGGAGTATTCCTTGTTTTTTTTCTGACAAGAGCCAGGGCCTGTTTATATACTCACCTGTAAGCAGACCTATCTGAGTTCTGGTACAGTGTTGGTTCTTTACCACAAGATGTTTGGAACACTCAGTTTGCTCAGAGGCCATTCACCATTCTAGTTTTTGTCATTTGCAAGAAGATTTTCATTCATTTCAAACTTACACCTTCAAAACAGTTCACATTTATGACTGACAAAAGTTTTTATTTGCAAAATGCTCCAGTGACACGGTTCAACTCTAATTTGTGCTATCTGTCTGCTCCCTTTGTTAGTTATAGTATGCGTCAAAAATGACTAGAAAGCACATCACAGTATGAACTGGATTCTACTTTCACTGTAAAACAAATCTGGGCTCAGATTGTTTCATGTTATTCTTTTTGTCTGGTCCTAGTCTCATTTGTTTTGATACAAGCCCATTCACTCCATATTTGTGATTAAATAAGACTGAGGCATTTTATTTTACAAATGATAAGCACTGATGTCTAATTACAGAGCTGTTTAACCCATAAGGACCCAATGTGACATTTGTGGCAGTTCCCAAATGATTTTTTCTCTATAATAACCGTCCTTAAGTGTTTTATCACCATTTACTGTAATATTATCTTCTGTATTTTGTGTTTTTTTCCTGTGAAAATCAGGTATTTTCCTACATTTAATTTACTAATTGTGTAGATGTTCATGAAAGCTCACATTAAGTTGAGGATTATTATATCAAAGATATAGAAAACTAAAGAAAAAGGTACTTTTTTAGCAAAATCTATCAATAACTGAGCATAAACCAAGTCTCTCCATCCACTGTCATTGATCCAACTCTATGGGTTTTACTGGTGAATCAATGTTGTAGAAGATGACAGTGTTTCCACAGTAACTATGGAGCCTCTGAACGTCCAAATGGGTCATATCTGATGACCATGAAGAGACGACAAACTATTTTACATCAATTATTTACATGGATTAGTGGATCAGCAGGGACTACACAGTTTATATCAGATGGTGGATGTTTGGGTCTTTATGGGTTAAAAGAATGCCTCACAGGCGCTTTATAGATTCATTAAAATGATGCAAAAAGATGCAAATAATTCTCTGCTAAGAAGGTGATGATGATCAAGCAATGTCCTGTTTTCTTGTTTCTTGTTGTTTTCCTGTTATCTATTGCTGTTAGAAGGATGTCGATGTGCAGATTGTTGTAAGATTGTACAACAGTAGAATGACGCCCCGCATACATAGATTTGGGTTGTCTCATTTCTTTGCGTCAGGATTGCAAGGATTGTCTTTTAAAAATGACGAAGTTAGGCACTCAGCAAAACTCTTTAGCTAGTTCCTCTAAAAGGGAAGCAAAACTTAAGTTTGTACATGGTAAGACATGCATTGTGCTGCAGTTTGGAGACAGTTCATCTCAGGTCAGTTTGTATAAGTATGTTATGTTTAATATGAATAATTGACCCTAAAAAATGCAGTTTTGCAGTCTTAATGCCGTGAAGCTGTGACCTTCTAATGATGTATGCACTGACATGATTGCCCCACAGACCCTCACTCATAATAAATGTCCTTAGCAGACACTTGTCACCATGTCTTTAGTGCCACCCATGGGATAAAAAGAAAGTGTTTTCTGAGGCAATTTGTCACTAAGTTCCTACTCACTGGATAGATGGTTTTCATTTTTGTTTCATTTTGTGTTTATTTTATTTATTTATTTGATGAGGACAATGTATATTAATGAACACAGTATAAAAATCATTACTTTGTGTAAATATGTCGGATTTAGCTGGAAACTACTTTCCATTGGTAGTTCTCAACATTTAAAGACAGACTAAATGTACAAACAAGAAAATACATTACTATATAAAAGTCTACATCATATAATACATTGTTAATACAATAAAGACAGTATAGAACTGACAAGAATAACTACTGAGATGGAAATGAAATGCTGATCAGACATCACAGGTTTGATTAAATTTTAACCTTGTTTTTTTTTTTTTTTTAGCTCTTTTTTAAAATTTAGAAAAGGTGAAGATTTGTGTGTGTGTGTGTTCTCTACTTTATGCCCATCCTAATACACTAGAGTAGTGGGCTGCCACTGAGAACACCCAGGAACCAGCAGATCTAAACCAGTACCTTGACATAGTAGATGAACATACATGTTTTTAATGGCAGGAGAAACAAGAGGAAATGGAGGAAGCCTATGAACAAGGGATTATATCCACCTGCCATATCATTTTCATTTTATGTTTTATTACTGCTGTAGAAATAATGAAAATCTTCCAAATTTAACCAGTAATTATTTGAATCTTTTTTATACACAAAAGCATGATGCAGGACTGTTGTTCAATACTTAAGAAAGACAGCATTGTATTATGCGCACACAATTTGTTGTTTTATGTCAGTTATATTCCATTTTGCATATGAGCAACATGCAAAATGTTGCACAACAAAAACTGTCAAAACCATACTAAAATATGTAAATACGGTGTAAATAGAGTCTAAATACTGTTGCATACATATGTCATTTACTCATGATACCATAGATGATGACCCTCTTGCTCCTCCTCCTCCTCCTCCTCTTCTCCTGCTCTTTGGGAACTCACAGATAAAAAACATAGTGGCCTCACAGTCTACTTGACCCCATGTTCCTGAGCTGAGCAGCTCCACGCAGCTTGAGTTCGTGGAAGGAGAATTGAGCACCTCCTCTTGACTCCAAGATGCAAACCCCTGTAAAGGGCTGGAGTCTGTGTAAATATACTCGCTTGTTCCATCCTAATAACAAAAACAAAAAGCAAAATGATAAGAAAATGAGCATTTTTCTAAAAATGAACACCTCAACAGTTAAATACATGATAATTTTTACAACAGACCACGTACTGTGTCCTTGTTTTGAGCTTTCACCCCTATGTAGACTCTAGTCAGACCCGCCTGGCTGATGTAGTCTGCCATGACACGGTTGGTGTTGGTGGTCTTCGGCATGGCTAGGGTGCCCCCTCTTAACTTGCAGTTCATGGACGCCTCTCTGAACATCTTAGGCTCTTTTACAAGAAGATAATACCTCTCCTCTGTTTCTCTGAGGCCCAAGATAACTGGATAAGACAGGGTGAGAATGTAAAGGTCAGGATCCTTGACATAATAAACAAATAAATAAATAAATAATAATGAGAACAACACAACCAAATCAACCATCTTGCATACAATGAAAGAAGAGTCAGTTCTAAAAACGAGTCTTGACTTTTTGTAACAACAGTGTATCTTTTACAGATACTTTAATACAACCTAGGACTCACCGTGTTTCAAGAACTTGACAGCATTCCTCAGCTTGCCGACATTTATATCCAATTGTCCAATCACT
Source organism: Apogon talboti (assembly GCA_037367365.1). Classification (NCBI taxonomy): domain Eukaryota; kingdom Metazoa; phylum Chordata; class Actinopteri; order Kurtiformes; family Apogonidae; genus Apogon; species Apogon talboti. Next base: position 13,916,517 of record JAPQRQ010000009.1, on the reverse strand, counting down.
TTCCTGTACCGCCCACAGTCACATGTTGTGCCTGATGGAGTTTAGGTTAAGATTTAATAGCACATTCAAGATTATAGAGTCTTTATTGTCATTGCATAAGCATACAATGACATTCAATAAATATGTTTTAAAAAGTAGAAAAATGTATTAAAGTAGAAATATATTAAAAGAGGTAGCAAAAAATAATACACATTCACACCCATATACTCTCACACAGATACATTACAATGCCATTGTGTGCATTAGGCTCAGTATTACATGTTAATGTCCAAAAGTACATAATAATGTACAGTATGTTACTGCATGTGAATGGTTTGTGTTTGGTGTGTTTTGAGAACACTGTTCAGGATGGTGATGACTTGAAGGTAAAAACTGTTCATTGCATATCTCCTCTGTTTCAGTAAAGCTATACCAAAGCAATTTGGCTCACAGTTTGTAAAATGGTCTGATATGTGCTGGAAACTGTCTCACCTGGTTTTCCTTTTAAACCAGAGGGGCCGCCCATGCCTGTATCACCTTTATCACCTGCAGAACAGTGGAAACCACATATTAGCTCTTAATTTTCACATCTATGTAACTGGAGGCTTTCTTTGTATTTATTACTTTGTTTATATAGGTATAAGAACAGCTCTGTACCTATTTCTATCAACCACTACTTTTTGACGCCATAATATAATGTTGTTCTGTATTTACTAAAGTTATCCACTAGATGGCAGTATTATTTAAATATATGAAACATGTCAAACTGTACAGTAGTGACTCAGGTAGTGGGTTTGAAGACCTTCCTCCAGAATCATTTCAGTCTGTTCATTAGTTAGGTCATCAGTCAGTTCATCATCATATTTGTGCAATTTTCTGATGATTTTTTTTATATATATATATAATACAGATATCATTTATGTGAAAAATGCTGATGTTTTCAGAAAAAAAAAATCATCAGTGCTGTATTTAGTTTCACTGTGGAAATTAGCCCAACTGTCAGTTGCACATTTTGGGGAAGTGTCCTGCATGACAAACATCACAATAATGTGGATTTATATGAGGAACCAGAATAGACACAATGGGAAATATTATACAGTCTGACCCAATTATTTCTGAGTTTAAAGCAGTGACTTTTAATTGAGACATGCAGCCTCAGTGACAACAGGAGAATACATTTATGTGTGTATCAGAGTCAGTCTAACCATCCAAAATAAGTGAAAATTCTTGATTTTAGATTTGCAGCCGTTCAGGATAATAGCTCAGAGGGCTATTAAATAAGGCACTGGCAGATAAACAACATCCAGGAGAGCATACTTTACATTACCCGCAAATAGTCCTGCTGCACTTTGTTGGTTGTTTTTCCACATGACATCATTTGTTGCACATAGTTTTACCATTTATAGCTTCAGATAGTTTCCCTTTAGCACCAACCAAATCAAAGCAGTATCTTGACGTATGCATAGGTGTCACGTGACCCACAAATTAAAGAGAAACCTTATACAGTCTTACATTTTGCTAAATTTGACAATGCCCTAGATGTGCTGCTCCCCCCCCCTTTTTTTTTTTTTTTTTTTTTTTTGTCAGGTGCGTTATGAGCTGTGAGCTCTCAGGATCAAGGAAAATCTAAATGGGTTACATCACCAAACTGCTTTGCCTGAGATGGCAGATACACAGCTACTTTCCTGTAAGCACATTAAACATAATGAATACTGTGAATGTTTCATGTTAACTGAGACAAGGAACATGGCTGCTCATAAAAATAAAAAAGATACAAATACTTTCAGCCACCCTGGGCAAAACATGGCATGATATCAGAGGATTATATTTTATTATTTCTTTAGATCCACTAAGTTAAAATGCAGAATAAACGAGAGAATGTGAATCTTTATTTGGCTTAAAACCTCTTAATGGCAACTTTTAAAGCAATTTCTTCTTTAATGTTTCAGTCGTGGGACTGATTAAGTGTGGTGATTTGTGTAGCAATGTCCATTCTACTTATTTTAATGTTTTGGATTTACTGTTACGGAATAACTGTCCAAGCTTAGTAGGGGTTCAGGAAACTACATTTCTCTTTAGTCAATTAAAAGTAGAAACCTTCCGGCTATTTTTTTTTTGCCATTTTTGTTCAATGTTATTGACAGCTGTTTGCGATTTTCTGCATGTTTAAAAAGATTCCTGGTACAGGAACAAGGACACATTTGCACATGAGACTGGAAAGTTCATCATCGACATAAAAATAAAGGAGAAAAAGGAAAAGATTCAAAGGGGTTTTTTGTTTTACCTTTGTCTCCTGGAGGCCCCATCTTTCCTGTGTGGCCAATGTCTCCATTAAGCCCTGGTTCTCCTGGTGCTCCTAGGACAAAAAGAAAGAAAGGCAAAGGACAAATAATTTCCAATTACATGCAATGTGTCAGTGTAAAAGGAAAGAAGGCATAATATGATACATGCACGGGCTCCACATTTTATTTACTGTAAATGGTTAAAAAAAAGCAAATCAAATAAAATGTAACCAGGATCAATTATACACATGTTTATGTGTGTGCTAGGCACCATTACAAAATTGAACAAAATCATCTTGTCCAATTAGATAACCTGTATCAAATGTGTATATAAGGATAGACTTTCTTCCAATAGTGCACAAAACAAGCAACCTCCATAAGGAGCAATGAAGATATGTTTGATAGGTGCAATATTTATCAGTGCATTAGCTGAAATGAGAAAAAAAAAACATGATAAGACCAAAGTCATCCAATAAATTAGAGTCAATAGTGTAACCTTTATGACTCACAACAGACAGCAGCCTCTTAACCTGATCCTAACATTTTAATCCATGGCAAATTGGCCCAGATCATCCAATTGATCTGGATCATGACCCTTAGCCTTGGACCTGCCACATATTCTTAATAGAATACCGATGAGCTCCATGAGGACTCTCCAGCACCAAAAGGCTTGTGTTTTAGCTCATCGTCTTGAAGGTAGACCCAAGACAACCTAAAGCCAGAAAGGTAATCACCATAAAGTTAACACATAAATATCTTCACTGTGAACTCGTAATGGAGTCTGAGGCCTCCATGACCAGGGTGTCAAGATCAGAAGAGGCCTGTTTAATCATCTACACAGAGATCCAAAGGCATCTAGTTGACATTTCTGTTCATTTTCCTCTCTTCTGTTATCTTCCACTTGTGACCACACCCAAGATTGTTGTGATTTGTTTATGACATAACACAACACACATTAGTAAAACCCAAGGTGGAAATGGCAGTTTAACCATCTCCCTCATGATCGCTATCTACTAAGTTCTCTCTGCTCTTTGGTATAATAGAATTAGTGGTGCCTCTCAGTCTGGTTTCCAAGTGCCAGTTACCCTGGTCAGAGGAGTCGAGTTCAGAGCCGATCGATTGAGGCATTTAAGTCAGATGGGGTTGAGGTGAAGTTTGAATACTAAAAAGGTTTAAGGGTACAAAATGTTTTGCGAAGTTTAGTTTTTGCTACATTGGTGATTTTGGTTGCATTTCACATTACAGGTAATAACATGCCAATAGCTTGGTAATAACTTAATAATCATATAGTAGTGGTATGTATATAACATGAGCGTGCAATTAAAGACTTGAATGTCCTCTCTCTTGGTGTTTCATTTAGTATAATATTACAATGAAATATTAAAAAACAAAAACAAACCAAAAAGAAACAGCAAGTTTTGCATTTTGCTGCCCCAATTTATGGTTATACACAGAAACATCCACTAACATTTCCCGTCCAAGTCACACCATTAAACATGCTTTACCTGTAAATAAAATGTAATGTTTGCAATATAAGGGAAGATTATTTTCAGCATTGTATTACGGTATCTGTCATGTTCCACTTCCAAAAAATTTGCATTACTACATTATTAATTCTGTATTACCAAACTAACTTTTCTCTACTACCATGTTATTACCGAGCTATAATATGTAATGCCAGTAAAGTATTTAAGAAAATCCAAAACATACCAAATGATGAATGTTTTGCTCTGTAAAGTTTTATGAGTGATGTTAATATTGGCCAGTGTTTGAGGAAAATGTTTCATTTCTCCTTGGAGGCTAATAACATAAAGTGTGCATATTATCTCTGCAAGCTCTGGGTTGTTTTTCTCCTAACCATTTTCTACAAACTGTTGTAGAAATGCAAGTGTCAAAGTATTAAGTGCCACATTAAGTGCCACACAAGCCTAAGACCATGTTTTATGTGTGTAATTACAGTATTTTTTGGCATTTTTTTTAAAAGCACAGCAGTGTGTATATAAATAATCATGTTTTTCTGAATCTTACTCAGGCTATCAGTTTAGTTTATACATGAGAACTGAGGAGGCGAACGATAAGTATTACAGTGAAAGTATAGGACAGGGAATATCAGATTGAAAAAGTGAGTTTGTGTGTATGTCTTTGTGTGTGTGTGTGTGGGAAACTGCAAGGGTAAAGAAACGGAGGCTTACTGCCAGGACTTGAATGAGTATTTCCTCAGGAAACTATTCAACTTGAAATTGATGGCATTTAAAATACTAAGTGACGCATTGGAGAGGCCTATTGCTATTAGAGGGATTTGCCACACACACACACACACCTACACACACACGCGCGCACACACACACATGCAGCTATTCCCTGCTATTTCCCATTTCCCACTTTCTCATGTTGATTTTTGACTTGATGATTTGTGAGAAGCTTTGGCGAAAGGTGCGGGTCTTATAGATTGTGTGAGGTCTGGTATACTGTACTCTGTAAGTCTCTGCCTTTCAGAAATGCCATTATTTCAGTCTAATTTGTCTGTAATTTTTGCATAGTTTTGTGTGCCTGAGACTGTGATTACAAAGAAAACATTTTGACTTCACTGACCTGAGAAATGATGGTGAGAAATGATTAAATTTGTTTGTTTTTAGCTAAATGAACCAATTTAATCTGTTGGTCTCTTGTTATTCCTTCTGTGTCTATAAAAGTTGATTAATGTTGTTTTTGCAGTGCTAAGGCTCGCCAGTTAAACCGTCTATCTAGACTTTCAGATAACAGTCCTTCCTATCATTGCAGTAACTCTTTATAATGGCCAACCCCTCCAACTGGTCTAACGTCTGGATTCTCCAGCTGCCTGAGTGTACAGGACACATTTTTCATTCTAATCAGGGAGCGTGAGACACAATTACACATACTTAAGCTTGATAAAAAGCTCATACTGGCTGAATGTGAATACATGTTATTTAAGGCTTAATATAAAAAAAACCTTTAGGGCATTGATTTCACATTGTTTAATCATATAAGCAAAGATAATTAGAAGTATTTCTGCTTCCTTGAGCTTAGTGGACGGAGGAAGACCTGGATCAAATAAACAAAGGCCTTGAGCCTCATTTTCCATTTGTTGTACATATGTTTCATCGTGGACTGTCCCAACAGGTTCTTCATAAGGATTAATATTATTACATCAAAGTCTGCTGTATGCAACAATGAAATTTCCACATCAAATGTTACAGTTGTTTTCAATAAGACATCACAAACATATGTAAGAGGTCCAACCCAGCTGTTTGTTGATATTAATGAACTTGGAGTACCGTATTGTTATTGTTGCCCACCAGTGCCCCACACAGACATGTACTCGTTTTTATTCTAAGATTCCAAAATTAAGCAACTGCTTCCTGTAAAATGTCCTAAATTGAGACGGGGAATACGTGCGTCATCTCCTGAGCTGCTGACATACTGCAGCTACAAGTCATCAAACCTGCCCTCATTCATACAGTAATCATAAAAAACCATAATGATCGGGTTTGCCATACTGTTGAAAATCCAAAGTTGAAAAGTTGAACAGAGATCATGTACGGTACAGTATATATTTTTTGTTCTTTCTACTATTTTGGAAGTGACTCAAGTGGTCCTGGCATTTGTCTTTTGCACGGACTGGGAAGTGTGTCTGATGTGTGCGTTTGTGATTTTATATGTACTGTATGCAGACCTCAGCGTGAAATTATTGTATAAAACAAACATCCACAGAGAGCAAAAGGGGAGTCAGGACCAGTGGGTTTCGGAAAATGTGTGCCTGTCCGTACAATTATATATTGTATGTAGGCAGTGTCTATAACCTAGTATGTCTCTGCCTGCACAACGTAGCCTTTACTGTAAGTATGCCTCAGTGAAAGTGTATTTGCAAACATCTATGCATATTATATGCATGGATGGTTGGCGTGCTAATCCACCAGCCCAGTTGGAGCACATATGGCTAAGCGGGACGCCACCGCTTTCCTCAGTAGCAATTAACACGTCTGCTTCCTCCACAGAAACATAGCAATGCATCACTGTCTGTGCGCCTGTCAAAGAGCAAAGCAGGCCTCAGTATCTAAGACACAGCAAAGGGAAGCGAGCTGTCCGAAGCTCAAAAATGTACAAGCAGCTGTCAGGGCAAAGCAAGCCAGGCTTATTATGACGAGTTGCTTACGAGACAAAAAGTAGCATGATTGTTTGTTCATGTCATTTTACACCTGCAGTGCAAATAATATTTTTGAACACGAGAGGGATGAAGTCAGACTTTACATTTCTGTGTAAATATACAGTAAAAGACAAGTATGGCCTCCCAGCCCTTCATCCACTTGATTAATATACAGTATGAAGGCTAGGATTTTTTTTTTTAGCAAAAATAATAAAAAGTTTAAATGGTTTCCAAACTGAGGAAGGAGAAGGATATACTGTGCAGCTCTGACATTTTAAAGTATAAAAATGACTACGCTTCTGTACTTATATTATAGCAAATGTTTTCATCAATATTCAGAGAAGTACATATATTAATTAAACACAACACTCTTTTTAAATAATGGTTTCCTCTCAATAGATTGTATCCCAGTTACAAAGGTTCACACTTAGTTGCAGCTGTTTCGTTAGAATGCGATTACATGAAAAGAATGACATTAAAACTAACAAAACAAAGATTTTCATCAGTAAAGGTGGTAAAAACAACAACTCCCATGATCCCACACTGCTTCACCGCATTATCAAACTAAGTCTTTTTTTATTGTTTATACAGAGGCACCTGTGGCCTTGAAGGGTGAAGAGGTGGTTTAAGACCAAACAGTCACCAGTTCAATTCCCCAGACCAGCAGAGAGTTGGCTGATGTGCTCTTGAACAAGGCACTTAACCCCTTATGTGCTTCCAAAGTACCTGACATGGCAGCTCACTGCTCCTAGTCTGCAGGGTGTGGTGTGTTCATGAGTTAAATGTAGAGGTTCAGCTTTCAGTGTTTCACATTCAATACTGACAAATAAAGATTCCTCTTCTTCTTCTTCTAGTGTGAATACAACTTTCACTTCCTCTTTACCTATAATTTTTGTTACATCTGAAATTTTCAACAGAAAAGGTTATAAAAACAACAACTCCCATGATCCCACATTACATCACCATATCATCAAATTGTCTTTTTTTTATTGCTTAGACAGAAAGACTCCTTGAAACATTCTCTACTTTCAACCAAAGCTATGAAGTCTTTTATACTGTGCAGCTTTTACACTGTGCAGCTTTTACTGCATGTGATATTTGCAAACATTTCTAATAAATCCTGATCATTTTGTCCTGAATAATATTATATATTGCTGTTAATTCTTATTAACAGCACATGGTTTTGAACTGAATATAAATATTCGATATTGCAGCAATTTTTTTACCAACTTTGATTTACTGAGATTAGACGAATTAATTTCATTTAGCTGCAACCACAGTCTGAAAATACACCGCAAATATAATTGTATGTCTTATTTTCATGAGAATTGCTGGCTATCCAGATAAAATATTCAAGAAACTTCCTTATTTCCCACCGTTTTCAACACACGGATGCTGTCCATACCTGGGAGTCCGGGTGGTCCGTTCTTCCCCACTCGTCCTTCATCTCCCTCATCTCCAACCACACCTTGATCTCCTTCACATACAAAAACACAAACTCTTCAGTGAAATGACCTTCGTTCAATACTGGCCAATTATAAATATAGTCAGACTTGCCGTATTAATATGTTTATAGCAGCCACAGCCTCATTGCCAATAACCAAAATCTCTATAAAAAAGTATTAATGACATGGAGCTGAAAGCACAAATGAGGTGTAAGAGAAATGTCTGTGGTTGGTTCACTACTCAAAGAGCACTTGGAAACAAATAGTGAGAGGTTTCTGAATGTCTTGAGCTGTAATTTTGTCCCAGTTGTTGATGCCAAGAGTACTTTATATCTTGTTAAGTACTAGACTTTGAAATGAAGGTTTGCAACAATCCCCATCCATTGCTCTGGAGGAGTACTTAGGAAAACTGATTATTCCATTATTCAGCCTGTTTAGACATATTCATGAAACTCAGCTCATTGCCACATGAAAAATTTCTTTCTAGACCCCTGAATTAAAATGATTTAAAGTAAAACAAAAATTACGACGTCAAATTATGTATGAGATCATGCCACACATTGATAAGAAATAAAACCGCCTTTAAAAATATATATGTGAAATAAAAGTGCAAATTCATCATGTAGTCTCACGAGTCTCAATAAAAAAAATAATGCCCGTAAATCTATAATAAATACTGGAGTCAAAGTACCAGTAAATGTAAAAAAAAAAAAAAAAAAAAAAAAAAAAAGCCATTCGTTGAAATATTTTTGGGGATTTTAAAGCATAGAAAAATACACGTCCGACACCCACTCAAATATGCAGACGTGAATATGTACACAATCAGAGGTTGGCTCTGTGGTCACTACTATCTTGGATGAGTCTTGTACAAATAATCAGCTCAGTTTAGAGGCAGCTGTCTAAATATACACTGTCACAATGGGACTTTCTTACTAGTACATAAAATTCAGTCGAGCGCTGACAAAATGTCCAAAGCGGTTCACACACACACACACACACACACACACACACCCCTACACACATATTCCCCTCTTACTCTTGACTCATTCCAAAATATCTATACCCACACTTCTGGGCTTCGTTGTTGACTAACGGGTATTGTAAAACGGTTTTCTGTCCGTAAGAGTGGAGCTGACATGTTTCAAAACTGTAAAATCCAGATTAAAGGCCTTATTTATGCTGCGTGATTTTGCTTTGGAAAATGTTTGCATTTTTATTTAACAGGCCTCCAGAGCTCCTGTATGACGTAACTCCCCGAGGAACATCTATCTGGATTTGTTGTGAGGCAAAACTAAAAGCCGTGTTTTTCAGTAATGCTTAGTTTACTGTGTATTTTATAAGGTCTGTCTGTCTGAATCAGCAGGGGAAACAAGCTACTGGATGTCATAAAATGGTAAACACGCTGAGGGGAGGCATTCCCTCCAAAGACGGTGGGGTAGCAGACTCATTGCTAGTAAACTCCAGGACATTACATGCTTGGTACGTTCATCATTAGCTCTATAAACCCAAACTATTATATAGGTGTTTCCTCAGAATTTTCCATTCAGGCTGTGCATACTGTATAGGATTACTATGCATGGACATTCACTTAAAACAGAGACACATGCATTTACCTTTAGCTCCAGGTAGAAAGGAATTGGTGCATACTTCTGTGGAAGCAGAAAGGCCGACAAATGCAAAAATGCAGATCACCAGGAGTCCCATACCTTGTCTTCTTGCCATCATAGACCAGTCATCACTAACCACAAAGGATCGTTCTGTAGCGATGATTTTGTAGTGTTTATAAAGGCTAGAACTTTGGCTACGACAATTATCAAATGTCCTTCACTTATAATAGCTCAAATGTAGCTGTAAAACCAGTGGATCAGTGCAGGACTAATGAGGACACATCCCACAGAGGGTCAGAACAAAAACACACTACACATCCACATGTTTACAGAGGCTTATCAGTGACTTGTCATAATGTCAAACAACACTTACCAGAGGACTGCATTCCTCTGTATCTTACCCTCTTTTAGAGTGTTACTGCATCTAATTATGTGTTGAGACTGAGCAATCAGTAGCAAAATAAAAATGTATTTAAATATGTGATATTTTTGTAATTTTTTATTGCATAATGTAAAATATTGTCAGGTAAAACTGTTCTTATGAAATTACTAAATTACTATATTTACAATCACAGTCAGTCCAGTTAAACTTCAACCTAAAGATCTCCGAGTGTTATATAGCATTTACCCTTTGTAGTGTGTTGCGAAATCACCTAAATCACTTAATCGCTTGATTTTAAAATAAAATAAGCATTCCCACATTATTCTTTATAAATGGAAGTCATGACATTTGTGTGTGGAGTTTGCATGTTCTCCCTGTGTCTCTGTGGGTTCTCTTCAGGTCATCCAGCTTCCTCCCACCATTTGATTGTACAGTTGGTTCCGGGTTCGATTCTAAGTTGAACCAGAGCCTATAGAAACAGGTACATGTAGGTTAATTCTCCTGTTGGTGCCTCTGACCACAGTACTGATGAGGATCTGGAGTCAGTCCCTGAGGGTCTTCAGCAGCACTGTTCCTAATATGTGCTATGTGCTAATGCTAATACTAGATACTATTTGCTTATTATGAGTCAAATGTAGAGACCAAAGTTTTCTAAATTGACAATAACCTTTAACCAAGTTTCATTTGTGTAAATATATATATATAAAATATATTGCCCGTAGGTTGTGAATGTGAGGGAATGATAGTTTGTACATGTCAGCCCTGCGATGACCTGCCGATACATCCAGGGAAGGTTCAGGCCCCAGCATTCCTGCAATTTGGAAAATGAATGAATGAACGAATGAATGGTTAGTGATGGGACACCACAGTAAGAGTGGAAATGTATTTTTCTGGTGCTTTAATCGGGTGACATCATTATCTTGTGATTTTTTCAGTCTGAGATTTTGCTATAACATTACTGAAGAACATTTGTTTAGTTGTGTAGTTGTGGTACCATTCAAACCAACATGATTTTTATTTTATGCACCATGGCTTGTTATTCTGATGAGGTTAAAGCATGTAGTGCCAGATCCCTGAAAAACGGAGCTGTTTTCTAATCAAGAACAAGGGAGTAGTACATCTCATCATCATATCCTGCTTTGCTCATGTTTTACACTTCCTCCCACCCTTTTGGACCACAAAACCATTGAGGAAATATGGAGACGTGCACATGCTCGTATATGCATTCAAACACACACACACACGCAATGGATTCTTGCATAATTGCATCTTCTGGTTTGTCACTATGTGATGAAAACATACAGGGTTTAGAGAGTTTGGAGGCCTTGGGGGGAGTGAGAAAAAGTAGGGAGGGTGGGTGGCAGTAAAGTAGAAAAGACACAGAAAGACAGAGAGAGAGATAAAGAGAAAGAATGAGGCATAATTACAAAAGAAGACAAATTAAGACAAGAGACAGAGCAAAGACAAAACAGGAATGGAAGTACAGAGGAGAATGCGGTCAGAGCCACATGTCTTGGCTCTGGGAGGGCTTTCCTTTAGAGTTATACTTCCTGGGATGCCTTCAGTCCTCCATCAGAAAGACAAGTCATCAGGGGCGTTAGTGTGCTCTGCCCTTTGAAGTACAGGGAGGGGCTAATGTTAGCGAGAAACTATTAATGGGAAAAACAGATTCATCTCAATCAGACTCGAGTTGTTCCCTGAGGGAGGGAACTGGCATGTCATCACTTTGAAAATCAGCCATATTAGAGGAGATAAATGTTTTGTTGCATTTATTGTGGTTGGCCTGTCCTAATGTTATTGGTACACAGAAAAAAAAAGTCTTTCAGTACTCTCAGTGTCATCTGGGAAATAATGACACATTTTTCTGCTTACAGTAAAGTTACATCTTACTTTAACTGTTATTGTTTGGGCCTTTGTTGGTGGGTTGCAGCTATTAATCACCCCTTGTTGGTGACTGTAGTGTTTGTTTTGTGAGTATCTAACATCCCATGCCTCGTACATTGACTTGAAATCATTCAAAGTCTGATAAAAGTTTCTTTTGGCTGCTAACACTGTTTGCACCAAGTTTCAAAGTTTATATCATTCCTGCTCAGGAATTTGTAGATGTTGAGAGTTGTGTTACAAGAGATTTTTTATGGTTCTGGCTTTTAGGGTTATTGACAATAACTGGCTAGAACTAGTGTGGCTTGAAACAATTACTGTAACTCATGACAATAGCCCTCCACTTGGCTGTTACCCCTCATGATAAGAGGTTGTAGTTTTGATGTATGGTGATAAAAACAGCTCTGATGAACTTGTTGAACTTGTTTGACTCATGACCATTTTTGCCATTAAAGATGCATAAATATTACTAGAGATTGACTGTCTATTTAAGACAAAATAACAGATTTGCTTTTAAACACATTATACTGTATATGTGGGAAAATAGTTCACAAAAGGATGTGAAAAGTCTGTGATTAAACGGTTTTCAAAAATAGTGAATCTATGCCTCAATGGAGCCTTAATTAGATTAATGATATAAAAGCCAGTGAGCACAAAGATTCTTCCACTTGATAATGGCTAGTTTATTGTTTTCTCACCTTACTATGAATTGAATTAATAACTTGTATGAATGGAAGAAAAATGGTTGTAATGGTATTTGACATTTGAGAGGCTGCACCCTCATAAATTTTGACATGCCTCTGGATAAACTGGCAGCTGCAAATACACAGAAGCTACACTGCCCGGCAAAAGAAGTCCCCACCTGGAGTTAACTATGTAAGCCTTCTATTGGATAATGACTGCAGTGATTAATATGTTTCAGTTGGAAACATGTTATTAACCCTTTAATTGATACAGTCTCATTTCAAAAACAGCCAAATTAGGTTAATGGAGAGTATAAAGAATGTGTTTCAATGGAAAAACATCATGTGGTCTGAGTCCAGACTGACCCTGTTCCAGAGGTGGATGAAGTGATTACCCATCATGCCTAGTGCTTACAGTACAAGCTTGTGGGGACAGTGTTATGATCTGGGGTTGATTCATTTGGTCAGGTCTAGGTTCAGCAATGTTAGGTGTCCATAAAATGAGTATATCATAAAATAAAATAAAAATATAATGGCTGAACCTGAATATACTGAATAACTAGATTGGAATAACAGTGGACTATCTGTCCTCTGATGCTACAAACATATTCCAAGATGAGATTGCCAGGATTCGTCAAGATCAAATCGGGAAAGAATGGTTCAGAGAGCATGAGGTATAATTTTCACACATTGATTGACCACTGGAGTACAGACCTCTACCCCACTGATAATCTCTGGAACGTGTCAGAGAGGCTTTTCTTTTCTCTCTCATCATCAATACAAGATCTTGGTAAAAATTTATATCATTCTGGAGTGAAATAGATGTGACATGTAGGCCTATTGTTATATTACAAAAACATTGCATGGCACAAAATATTATGTTTGACTTTTTATTGGCAGGGCAGTATGTAAAAAAGCAGGTTATGAGGATGAGGGCAGCAGCAAAAATGTATTTACATTACATTACATTACATTTAGCAGACGCTTTTTATCCAAAGCGACTTACAAAAGAGCCACTCAAAAAGGCCTGACAGTATACACTATATTTAGAAGAATTATCATCATTTGGCCCTCAGTCGGCCTTTTCTAATGGGGAAATGAAACCGTGAAGTGCTCTTTATAAAGCTCTTGTGTCCAAGTTATGATTACAGTGAGGGTATATTAGATTTCGGACTAAATTATTGAGGTAATTATTGAAGTGGACACATTCAATACAGATACTAGACAGTGCAACACACCAGTAGATAAACAGGGTGTGTACTGTATGCCTGTGTGTAAGTGTTAACATGTGTGTATACTGTCAGTTTTTAATCATTCTTTCAATTTGCGTGGACTCCTCTGACATACTTTTTTGGCTAAGGTCTGGGAAAGTGCAACATTCCTACGCCGACTGCACTGCACACACACACACACATACACATATGTATACACACAGCCGTGCTATCCTGAAGGCTAATTGTTTACATGTGGTTTAGATTGTATTCTCTAATTAAAAATGTGATTCACACTCCTGGATTGAGGGTTGACTCCATAGCAGTAACCACACTACAAAACAGCCCTGTTTTCTGTGCTGCTTAAAAACTCATTTACAACACTGGAAGTACCACTTGTATCTGAAAACCCCAAAAGTAGTGTAAAGTGCCCACATGTGTGTCAGTGACAAATCAGTCTGCAGTAATTTCAGCATATAACATATTTACCTAACCTCTGCTCTCAACCACACTAATTTACTGCTGAGCATGCGTGTCATGATTGGCCCAGTGACTGCTGCGAAAGTGAGTGCATGGCCCGTATTTCCTGGTTTTTACTGGGAATTTGGGCACAGACGAAGGCAGCGAAGCACGCAACAAACTGTGGTGACGGTCGTACACTAAGTGACGCGTCTCTTTGTTTTTTATGATTTCACTTTCTGAGGAAGTGAGTCAGATCATGTTTGCCATCGTTGAATAATCCTCACCAGGAATCAATTACAATCGTGTTTCAGTTCACTTCAGTTCTTTGTCTTCTGTGTGCCCTGTGGACTTCCAGACAAGTTCCCAGGAAAACGCTGGTGGTCTTGCTGTTCAGAAATGATGTGACTGAAGAAAATTTAGATGATAACCCAGAGCCTGGGCAGCCAATGCTCTGATCGATTCCTGGATTTGACTCCTGATCAGTTCCTCCACTTTAGATATCAAGATTAGACTGAATTTACTAATAAGGATTGAATAAATATACAATAATCTTAAAATAAAAATGGTTGTCCTGGGCACAAGCAGTTTTAAAAGTAAATAATCTCATAATCGATGTGAAAAAAATCACAGTATCATTAATGAAGATATGGACAGATAAAGCCCTGCCCCATGAAACCTCATTATTTTGTAAAAAAAAAAAAAAAAAAAAAAAAAAAAAAGTGAATACTGACAGAACAAATAATTTTTTAATTGTTCCATTAAAATAGGATTTTATACGTAAAGATAGTCAAGTAACATCTAGTTTTGAGTGAAACAGCTCAGTAAATGGCATCATCAACATTAAACCGACTGTTACATCAGCATATTTCTGGAGGGATGTGAAACATTATTAAAAGAAATGAAAATCAGAACACCCAGAAACATCTTCAGTGACTTCAGCGAACAGATCATGGAGAGAGACAGTTTTGATGGCATCAGCTCCACAACTTAGAGGTGTGTAGTCTTTATGTATTTTCACAGTCTTACAGTTTGACAACAATTTGCAACTGTCTTCATTTGTAAATGTATCTTTTAAACTGGCATATATTACATATGAGTAAATGATGACATAATTCAAGTGGATCAAATTCTCATGGGGCACACACAGAATGGGCGGGACTTAAAAGTTTTGGTTAAAGTGGAAATTTGCTCATGTTTCCTTAATGCTAAAATAAAATGGTGTTGATGTAGTTTCAGCAGACTCCTCTGTCAGATGTTTATCTTGTATAATATTAATTTGTTCTGAAGCTTTGGTGTTGGCTTTTGGGTTCAATCTTTTTGGACTCAGGCAAATATTCCATTATTATTGTAATTTAAGTGGTATGAGAGGAAATAAGCACTGCGTGTCTTTGTGTCATGACAGATGGTTGTCGTAGGTGTTTTCATAATGGTAGGAAGTGTTGAATATACAGTGAACCCTCACACTTCGCGGTTAATGGGGGCTGTGACCCCCCCGCGAATGGTGAAAACCGCGATGTGGAGT
>JAPQRQ010000009.1:13884245-13895020 GCA_037367365.1 Apogon talboti | reverse complement strand
CCAAATCATAACAGAAGTTATCTCATGACACTTTACATATAGAACTGGTCTAAACCAGACTCTCAAGCCAACAATTAAATAACAAATAACAACTGTAATGTGCTAAAATAGAACTGCAAGGTGCAAAAAGTTGAAATATTCCAAATGAGAAGGTGCAGAATGACATTTAAGTGCAACAGGATTAATGACCAGAGACCTCAGACAGAGGTGAGTTATTATAGGTTGAGATGGAATGTAGCTGGAAAGATTTCCTGTATCTGTGCGTTTGACAGTGGAGCTGCAGCAGTCTTTTTGAGAAGGTGCTCCGCTGTCTGTCCAGTGTGTGGTGGGGATCACAGATTATTATATAATCTATATAAAAATCTTACCTTATCTTATCTTATCTTATCTTATCTTATCTTATCTTATCAGAAATACATTAAATTACAACATAACATGCACTTTACATGTAAAAATGTATGTGAATGAGGATGGAAATTGTGAAATTTTACAAACATGCAACAAAAATACAGATGAGTGTTCAAGGTCAAGACAAGGTCAGATTTAGTTTTATTTAGTTTACAGGGAGTAGGTTAAAAACAAATGTCACTCATCTTTGTACATAATGTATAACAACATACTTATATATAGTCTTTCTTTCATTTCTACTGCACCATAGCGTCTTCTGTTTTGCTGTTTTTACCTATTCATTTAAATGGTTTTTCTGGTTTGCTTAATTAGTCATTCTGGTCATTTTAACAGTCTGTGAAACACCACCCAAATGTATATATAGAGTTTTAAGCAATAAACACGAAATACGTTGCTGGAAAACCTTAGACGGTGCTTTCATGTGACTATGTACAAATTAGTCTTTTGGAGAATTCCCCTTGCTGCCTTGAAGACATTGTGAAAGTGGTTTGGTCGCTGTTTTAAAGCTTCCCGGTCTTCTACATCAGTCTCTTGGCAGCCTGGCCTGTTTGTCTCACACTGAGTCTTTGGAGGGTGACTGAATGACTGATTTCAACATCAGGGTCTAACACACATGCAGAGTATGAGCTATTCTGCCAGATGACCTCAGCTCACCTTTGCATTAATCGCCTCTGTGAACTGGAATGAAGAAGAGAAAAGAGGAAAAACAGCGAGGATATCCAAGACAGTAGATTTTCTTTGCAGAGATTTAAGTTACACAAGCTGTTTGTGTAAAATGCACCTGCCTTGTGAGACTATATAACAAATTAACTTGTTATATTTCATGGAAACATAGTGCATGTGCAATCCATTGAGGTTTAATTGAAATGCTTTGCATCTTGAGGCACACCACAATACTACAGTTTGTCTTTGCCAAAGTTAGCTGTCGCAGTTTCATAACATACTGATGTAAAAGTGGATTTTTAGCCTTATTTTTATGTTAAACTCCTTTTGCTGCATGATGAATGAGGTTTTAACTTACCATCCCAGCTGGACTCAGCTTTAAGGTTATGTCACAGCTGTAACAAACTATAAGACCCAACTTTCAAAAGGACTTGTCTGTAAACTGTTTTTTTCTCCATATATATAAGACAGATGAAATAAAAACACTTCTGAGTGTTCAGTGCCTCTTATTTCTCAGAATTACAAAAGAAGTTTTAGTAAATACTACTAGAAGTCCTTGGACTTAAACAGAGATCTTTATTTTTACGGCTTTTTCTTCACGGCATAAATCACTGACACAGAAAATTTAATTTGTGGTGGATGACTTATGGAATGACAACAGACGGCTGGAGCGGCGTT
Organism: Apogon talboti; assembly: GCA_037367365.1. Lineage (NCBI taxonomy): Eukaryota > Metazoa > Chordata > Actinopteri > Kurtiformes > Apogonidae > Apogon > Apogon talboti. Next base: position 13,893,271 of record JAPQRQ010000009.1, on the reverse strand, counting down.
TGAAGACTGTGGTTGGAGCCACTAGTGTTGCTTTAGGCACGGCTCGTCCTGCGTGTGTTGAAGTGTGTGTAGGTGTGTGTTCCCCAGCGTGGATTTGATATCCTCTGTCTGGATTCAGACTCAAGTTACAATCACAGTTGTAATCTGTCGCTTCAGGTTATGCAGTGCTGATTTGTTCCGCTCACTCCTGTGTAAATACTTCCATACGGATGGCATCGAGTTAACTGTACCAAAATGTGCTATATGTCGGCGGACGGAGCAGGCAGCAGACTGTGTTACAGTTTGTGTCATGATGTGTGGGCTGAGATCACGATGTGTGGTTTAAAGGCTGCTTGAAATATGGGTCCATGTTGGCGACAGTTTGAGAGAGAGACCTGTTCTGCTCAGTGCTCTCACACTCACCCCATAAATCTCACCAATGGGTGAACTGTTAAACTGCGACAGCAGGAAGGGTGGAGGGACGCATATTTGCTGTGTAGCCGAGAAGCATTGATTCCAATCATGAATTGTTCTTAAAAAATGAGGAAGTTTCTGAGGCACATCAATCTTACAGATTGGAGAATGTGTACGGATAAAAAATTATGGTAGATTTAATCATAACCCTAATGTGTAGAACAGGGGTCAGCGACCTTTACAATCTAAAGACCCATTTAAAGACATAGAAAAAAATATGAAATATATATATATATAAGAGAATAATCTGTGGTAACTTATTTCTAATTATTTGATATTTCAACTTTGTTTTTCCATTATGATAATGCATGTGTGGTGCATTTATGAAATTACAATGAGATCTGTATTATTTTATATGTTATTCTATAATAATAAAAGACCCTAATGTAGCATGTGATGCACATTGTGGTTGAAAATAAATATGTTTTTCTGTTTTTGATGATAAACAAGAAGGGTACGAATGGCTTTGGGCCTACAACAATGATGGCAAAAAGTTGAAATGCTCAAAAATATTATGTTTTATGTCAGTTGTTTCAGAATGTTCCTTATATTTTTTGACAAAGCACAGGAAGACACTGGAGACAGGCTAAAGAGCCAAATCTGGGTCAGGAGTCATGGGTTCCGCTGGAATGAATGTTTTTATGTAGCTGCACGTTCTTTATACATGATGTAATTTTAAGATTTCATCCATTTTTTTGCTCAGTCTTCCTCTTTGATACTCATCATCCATAACACTAGTTTCTCCAGAAATAATCTTAGGGTACCATTATAGTTGTAGGCTAATGCTAAAATACATAGAGAAAGGAGGTAAAAGCAGAAATAAGTCTTTCATTGTGTGTGGATATAGGTTTGTTTTAAATCATGATTTAAAAGCCCTTTAAGAAGAGTTATCTTACAACAGAAATACTGTTTTGTTTTTGTTTTTTTTGTCAGCAACACTAGTTTAAATGACATTACTTTCAAAGTGGACAAAGAATTACATTAATAAGAGTACAACTATTCACATTGTCAGTACAAGTCCATTTTGGATTTATGAATTTAATTTGTAAAACCAAAAATTCTCAAGGTGAAGAATTGTGTCCGACTCACCTGTCAGAGAAAAAACATTTATTGTGTTTTCCTTCTGTGTGAAAGATTTCCTGTTGGTAAAAAAAAGTCATTTCAAAGCCTTGGTTCTGGTCTGCTTCATTTCCTGACAGAAGAAAGATGTTTGGCTTTAACAAAATCCTTTTTCATATTAGATAACACAAATACAGTTTCACATCCTCCTTCTGCTGTTGATCCAAATATTAGCTTTTCCTTTACCTAATATGTCTTTCTCTCTATTTTTCCCTTACTCTTCTCTTCCTGGTTCGCTTTTTGTTGAGATGGGAAGGCTCTCTCTTGGCTTTTGAGAGAAAAATAGCATAAATCAGCAGTAAGTTGTCCCATGTGGCAGAAAAGCCTTGGGCGATTATATATGAGAACATATAAGGACAGATTTGTGAAAGCTTTATGTATGTGTGGATCAGAAGAGAGCGGAATGTAGTTAATGGATACTTTAAGGTTATTTTACCTCAGTATAAATGACATTACTGAAGATTTACTCAGGTGCTTCTAACTTTTCTAAAAGTTATTTATATTACGTTAAAACAGCAATAGCTCAGTTAAAGTAAAGTAGGTACTTTAAAGACATAACAAAGTCACCGTCCATAGACATGATACAATGAATCTCTTCTAATTCGTCTTGTTTTTTTTCCTTTTCTTCTCTTTTCCGTAAGTATCCTTCCTGTTTCTTGTCTCCTGAAATTTCATGAAATCAGTTTAATGACCAAAATTTCAAATAGAGGCTTTATTCATGTGAAGTGAGAAACACAACATTCCCAACCACTTAAGGATTATGTGAAGCAGGCACAAGTAGAAACAGCTGCAGTTTGACACTGAAATGGTGCGATGGAAATTATAAGTATGTGCGTATAAATTCATCTTCATGTCTGACGTGGATTTTACTGCCAAAGTCACGCTACGGAGCTCACTGCTGCGGATAAATGTTTACTTTTTAATTGAAGTGCTTTTCATCTAATCATGACCAAAGCCTTATTCAACCTCAAGCAAAGATGTTTTCATTTTGCTAACCTTTTCATATGAAAAGAGAGAAAATCGTACGTCCAGTTTTTCCTGTTAAGGGGCGATGGGGGAATTATTATTCACCTCATTTAGACTCTTTTTGTAACAGTTTTCAGATCATTTTTTCAATCTTATCATGAGAAATTTCTTTCTTTCTTTCTTTCTTTCTTTCTTTCTTTCTTTCTTTCTTTCTTTCTTTCTTTCTTTCTTTCTTTCTTTCTTTCAGGGTGTACACAGAGGTCCCTTGTCCCTGGCTGAGGGATGTGATGGTGAATCAACATTTCTCCAGAGATTTTCTCTTCTTAGATCACATTGAGCTTGGATAATTATACTGATGTGCTCATCTCATCTGTGCTCTGCGCTGTCTTCTTCCCATCATCCTCCTGGTTTAAATTTCCACTCCAGCACTCCCGCCTGTGATCATCTTTGCCTTCAGTGTTAGTGTCAAAGTGTTTGACCCCAAAACAGGAAGGCCAGTTCTTTCTAGATCCTGCTGTATCCACTCACATACACCTTAAATCAGAGAGGAACTAGAATTACAGAATGCCTCAGAGGCAATTATTTTAAAGCCTGGAATACACTGTGTACTTAAGATGATGAATTTTTGGTTGCGGCAAAATAATGGTAGAGTGAGAATGGTTCAAAGATGGCTTTTTTTTTGGAGAGGTGGGGGGGGACTGATATCCAACAAAGGGCTGGGGTCAGGAATTGAACCCAAGAAACCCCTCAAACAAAGGCAGAAATTTAGGATGACTATTTCACAGTGTGACCTGCATTACATAACAAACAATGGAATCCAGCCACTGCAGTTTCAGGCCCAGTCCTATGTCTAGTTCTGGTTTTTGGTATTGGTTCAAAGCCTGGATAAAAGGAAAGGGTTCTGTCAGGAAGGGCATCCATTGAAAACGTACTTTACTTTAGCCAAACTAAACATGCAAATCATATCTTTCATACCGTCAGCAGGGTGCCAGCAGAAAATGGGCTATTGTTGGAGAAAGAGAGGAGGTAGATGAAGAAGACAGGGTCAGATGGAATCAGATTATTTACTGTGGCGATCCCTAAAGGGGAGCCGAAAGTAGCAGAAGTGGTAGCAGGAAGACATCAGGCATGTTTCTCGTATGGGGGGGTGGTATGGTGGTTAGCACTTCTGCCTCCAGGTCCTCCGATTTCTACTGCCATTAAAATCAGGTACATATAGGTTCATTCTCCTGTCGGTGTTCCTGACCATGGTGCTGAAGACACCAAGCGGCAGCTCACTGCTACTAATGTGTGCTAATGCTAATGCTAATGTAAGGTACTGTTTGTGTATTCAATTGGGGAAAATGCGGAGGCTGAATTTCCCTACAGGGATACTATAGTGAGTTAACAACCATTAACCTTTTACCTGTTTGCTAAAGCTACTAAACTCAAACTTTCTTTGCAAAATTGCCATCCTAGGTTTGGTTCCTCTTGTACTTCACAATTGGGTCCACACTCCCCTTTTTAACCATGACTTAGAGTTTTTTTTCCTCCATTGACATTTATATAATAAATCCCCTAATCATTATTAGCTTAGTAGACAATGACAGTGCACTGATGAAATTTAATTCTTGTGTCATTCAGTAGATTTTAGCATCGAACTGTCTGCATATGTGTTGTACTAATGTTTAACCCTCAGTTGCTGGTGACCAAAAGTATCTACTGATCTAAAATGTTTAATATCTTCTGAATCACTAATCCTATCAATGCATGGAAATAATTCAGGTAAAATGCATCGTCATCAGATATGGACATTTAAAGGCTCTGTAGAGAACATCATCATCTCCTGCAACACTGATTCACCAGTAAAACCCATGTACTTTGACAAATGACAGTAGTTGTAGACACTTGTTTTTATGTTCACTTATTGATATATTTTGCTGAAAAAGTCACTTTTCTTAATTTTTTTCTGTTTTGAATCTTTAATTTTATCTGAGATTCTGTGAATGTCTACATGGTCTGTAAATTTAATGTAAGAAAATATATAAAATAACATTTTATAACAAATACATATTGATATAGAGAAAAATTCATTTGGAAATCACCACAAAAATAGTCCTTGGTGTTTAAAGGTTAATACAGAGCTTCTAGTCTGTAGAAGCTGATGGAACACACCTGTCACAAGTAATGATTTGTACCTTTAAAAAGAACAAACTGTGAATTTTACCGACACGAAAACATTCTCATCTGTGCATCTGGCCTCTTTTCCCACCCAGAGGTGACATCTCCAACCACAGTTCACTTCAACACTTTGCTCTCTCTATCTTTCTATCTTTCTCCCTTCTTCTTCTCCCTCCACCCAAACAGTGATGACAGCCTGTCATGTGCAGATGAAAGTTTACGTATATCCTCAGCCCCTAGGGCATATGGTGGAACATATGATACAGCAAATGGCAGGAAGGGAGGAGCAGGAAAGACGAAAAGCGGATCGGGATGGATGATTGATCGCCAGGAACATTGGAGGAGTCATATAAATGTTCATTCGTGCTGTCGTCTCTGGATTTGGGATTATACTGCTGTCCATTAGCATCCTGGATGGGATTTACCGCCACAGAAAAAAAAAAAACTGTCTCTGTCAAAATGATGATTAAAATCCACATATTGGTCAGTAGGTTGGCTTACCTATTGGAGAACTATTTTAAGTAGAAATCAAGATCTGGGAGGGAGAGTCAGGATGTGTAATCTGACTAAAAAGAGTGTTTCTTTGAGGAAATATGGTCAAAAACTATAAATAACTGTGGTGAGGATCCGGTGTAACAGTTAAAGATTTTCATATTCTCAGATGTCACATTTTACACATAGGCGTGTGATGTTTGACGCAGAAACATCTTGAGGTACTTTTCACCACAACATGTGGTAATGCGATTGCTGCATATAAATCTTTGTCACATGCTGTGCTGAAAGTTCTCACCACCTGAACAGACTCGGTCCAGTATGAAGAGCCGAGCCAAGTCCGACTTTGGCTGAGTCTTTGAAAATGTTCCACACGATTGATCTTTGTTGAGATTAAATTTACATTATAATATGTTAGACTGTTTCCCAGCGAGCTTCTCTTTGTCCACTGAAGGTAACTTATGGATGTGTTGAAATCTTGATGAATATTTGGGTGAAAGGCAGTGATGGAGGTCAGAGTGTTAACTGCTTGCAGTAGCCAAGCTTTTAAGGTCTTTTAAGTCCATTTGATTGACTGTATTTTTCACCATAATGCCGGTGTTTTCCCAAAATCCTGTATTAGATCAATTAATTTTGCCTTAATTTATTTATTGTTTTACTTCTTTTTGACTTTTCTTACAGTTGTCACCACTTGCTATAAAAAACACATAAATCTGTCGCAATTTTTAGATATTTTGCACTTCTAACCCCAAAGAACTATTGCTCATCTTAATTTGTTTGGGCTCTGACTGGGATCCAGTGACTTCATCTCCACGGCCTTAACAACACACACGTATGCAGTGGTTGTTCAGCCCATTTGCAGTGACAAAAGACTGTTTAGTTTCTCTGAAAGTGGCCAAATTAGAGCTGCAGGAGCTATACCAACTGTCTGCTTCCATCCATTTGAAGCCTCTTTATCGCTTTACCATTTTTCCACTCTCTGTCAGTGTCACATATGCGCTTATTTTCATTTCTCTTGTCTTTCACTCCGTCTGTCTCCTTGTCTGATGGGCTAAATCTGTCACTGTCCTGTTAGAGAAATAAACAGACAGCCAAACTAAAAGCAGGAGGACAGAGAGCGACTGTGTTCTGGTCTCGCTGGTTCTGATGAGAGGAGCAGACAGAGAGCTGGCAGTGCTACAGTTAGGTCGTCTGGGAGAAAGGGACCGTTAGGAAGAAAACATTACGTAGTTAAAGTCGACCAGAAAGGTCACTCAAGATGCACCCGGGATGCTCAGGGACAAATAGAGCCTGGCTCCAATAAAAATGACAAAAACAGAGGGTTTAAACATTGCTTCAAATAATACAAAAACATGAAAGTTGTCCATCTGAGGAAAGTTTAATCCTGTCTCCTTTAGCTCCGTTCCTCCTCTTGACATCTGACATTTATTTTGTTCAGCTCTGCTTCATCAAGTCATACTCTGTGGAGTCTTTTTCTGTGGCACTATTCATTAAAGCAGTACAAACAAACAGTAAAATAAAGCTCGATTTAAAATAAACCTTTGACCGTTTCCAGTATTTAGGGAATAACTGTTTCTACCATGACCCTCCAAATATAAAGGACATGGCTCAGTGACCACTTTCATGTGCTAAACTGCAGCAAATTAATGAAGTCTATCTGGCTATAGTTCTGGAATAAATTAAATCCTGCAGCATAACAAGTGAACCTGGTTTTGGTCACTGGTGAAAGGATCAAAGTCTGCCCTCAAACAGATTCATGGTCTTCATTTAGAACGAGGATCATCGCCTCGGGATAGAAATCACTGTGGTATTATTTAGCCCCAATACATCATATTTGACTGGGGTTTCAGGGTTTCTGCCTGTCTTAGCTTGTTAATATTGGTAGCCACAGTAGCTTGGAGCCCGGTTGATATTTAGTCATGGTCGCGTGTCTGGAGGCTGAGTGTATTGCCACTTGCCGGGCGGTGTGAGTCACCAAATGGCCTGGTGGTGATGTGCTGGGTCAGAAATGATCCATGGCATGACAGGAGCAGCGACGTCTGGCAGGTGAAATAACAAGAACCGGTGAATCACACAGTTCACAAGAAATGAGCGTGGGTTTTACACCGGTGCAACTTCCAGCAGGGACCATGCTTGTATGTGTGTGCTTTGGTGTTTGCTGATGTGGATGTGTATTTGCAGTGACGAGAGAAAGGATCAGTATTTTGTGGGGGAGAATATTTTGCATTGATGAGAAAACGAATGTGCAAATGTTACAGTTGACCACATTCACACACACACACACACACACACACACACACACGGACACACAGTGACCCATTCATAAGGGTCTGTGGAGTCTGGAAACTCCCTTGTCACAGCCAAACACACACACACACACATACACATGCAGAGTATAAGCTGAAACACTGAGAAACACATAAACAGCTGGCCTGGAGAATCTGTCAGTCACATTTTATACTTAAAAAAATCTGCAACTTCAATAAATCTGCTATGTTTTCCTTGTTTGACATGCAAAGCTTCATATAATATTATGAGTCTGTTTCCACGCCATCTAAATCACTGTAGCCTGGGATTGCTTTTGGCTAATTGTCATGCTGTATGTTTTTGTATTTTTGGCTGAATTGGACTTATTCATGGGTGTGGCAGACTATCACTTTGCAAAAACTATTAAAGGGAAAAAGTTATTTAAAAGGGCCGAAGTCAGAAACTGGTGGAAGCAACAATCCACCGCCGCTAACGCACTGAAAAAGTTTTGGTTTTTAATAGTTTCAAGTAGTGTCATGACAGCGGCACCGAAAAAAAAGTTATTTATGTAAGTGTCCTACAAATATATATAAAACTGGAATGTAGTTTTGATGCTAAAATAGTGCGGCCACAGTTTAAGTTTTGGAAGTTGGAAGCATGACATCCTAGTAGCAAGGAATAAAGAAACGTGACATAGCTTAAATAAATCTTAAAAACTTGGAGCTGCATCGATGTGCGGATTTTTCTTCGAGTCCAGTCCTGGAAGTGAGAACATCCAGCCTCTGTGCATGTTTCTATTAAGGCCAAAGCCGCAACAATAATCAGAATAGAACACAACATAATGATAATATAAACACAAAAAAAAGAAGAAATTGCATTTGCCTTTAAGGTGTGGATACAGCTTTTATACTTTGCTACAAGCTGTTTTGTTTTGCAAACCGCAGAAATAAAGAAGAAAATGGAGAACAATCATTATCATCATCATGCAGTATCATCATCATCATTGTATTATTATCATAATCATGGGAACTCAAGCGTGTTGTAGACATTTTTCCTCCCTCTCAAAGCAATTTGTAGCCACTGAATGAGACAAGAAATATTATCCCAGTGTCCTAGGTTTACTTAAGCAATGACTCGCCAGTAAGGACACCTTTATACGCTTTTAGAAGCTCAATGTCTCCTAATGTGAAGGCCGCTCATAGAACAGCATGGACTGGAACTTTCCTCAAAAAAAAACCAAAAAACAAAAAACTATAACTGTCTTCAGAAAAACAACTGCACTGTATTTCCGAAACTGACCAAATGAAACCGGGCCGGTGGTATGATTAGAGCTCCGACTATAGACGTCTAATTTGGCGGCTCCTTGAAGTGATGGCAGAATGAAGGAGAGGAGAAAAGAGGAGAGGAGATGAGAGGAGAGGAGGACAAGAAGTGAAGAGGAGGAAATTGGAACAGTGTGTGACCACAGAAAGGCCATAGACGGTTTTAATATGCCCCACTAAAAAGAAGGGGAAAGCCAGAAAAACAAAAGGGGGTTTTGGCAGCACCTCTTTCGCAAGCGACCTGGCCAGCTGCTCAGGCAGGGTGCA